>JBBPBS010001143.1:5787790-5798533 GCA_037974835.1 Cicer judaicum | reverse complement strand
AAAAAATGTAATTATTTTTTATGATATGGAGAAAATTAAGTGTAATTGACTAATATATATATATATATATATATTTAGTTATACTTGTAATTGATTTAAGGAGGAGTTAACAACACACAACTCCATTTAATTAGTATTATATATATTATTTTCAATTTAGTATCTATTAATTTTACATTTATGATAATTAAAATCAATGAATGGTTTATAAGAATAATTTAGTAAACATTTTCTTCTCTATCTTTTACTTATCATATTTTCTTAATTTATATGAAATGATAAAATATGACAATTAATTTAGAATAAATGGAATATTTAATACACATTTCAAAACACTATATCCCTTTTATTGGTTGGTGAAATTCACTTCCCACTAAATTATTGGTAGCAATCTCGTATGAATTTCAAATAATAAAAATAATGTATTAGAAAATGTGTTGATAGTGTTATTTTTTTAATAAAAGTTAAGTTAGTAAATAAATGGTCATGTTATGACACACGTTAAAAAATAAAAAATATACAAAATTTAAGCATTTCAAAAATTGAATACACACTCCCCCAAATATTTTTAATAAAAAAAAATATTTTAATTTTTAATAGCATTTCTCATAAATAAATTACACTTTAAATGTCTTAATCAAAGAAATAAAAGTGGCAGGGAAAGGCTAAATTTTGACTATGATGGCAATAAGACAGTACAGTTCATTTGCAAAATTAATAGTTGACACAAACTTAGTCAATGAAATTTGGTTTGCTTCTCTCAGAACATGAGGACAATACACACGAGTATTATCATCACCAATTTCTTAATCTATTTCTACAAGTTTATAAGAGAGGTGGAGAATATCAAAACCATTCATAATGAAAGAAATTAATAACACTCGGTTCATTATCTTTTACAGTATTATTTGTGCCAATTAAATTACATAGTACCTATTTTCAATGTTAAACTCATTTAATATATAATTTTTGAATTTGTAAGGGTATAAAGGGAAATATAGGTATATCTTGAAGTTGTGGATATGGTTTTTGTTTTTTAAAATTTAAAATATGATGCACTTTAAATACGTTAATGAAATTTAATTAAAAAAAATTATGGATCGTAGAATACTTGTATTCTTCTCCATATAACATTTAGTTTATTTCTCCACTTAACATTTGAGAATTTACAATATGTTAATAAACGAGTGTGTCTTATCGTGCTATGCACGAATATATTATCCTATATAATTACAATTTTATAAATAATTTTGTTATTTACAACATCCAAATATGATAAGCATAAAAAAGATTAACAATTTAATTTTAATTTAATTTATTTTTATGATAGATTTTAATTTATTTGGGATTTTTTTAGAAAAATAAGAATAAATGTAATATGACATTATATTTTTGTTTTAAATTGTGGTTTGTTTTAATAAAAACAAAATGATAGAAAGATATCATATTTATAACATACTATTTGTACCTTTTATTTTATGATAATATTTTTGGGTCCGAAACATGCGAAACAACATATACGATCCTCTTCTCATCTCTAAACTTTTTTTTTTTGGGGGAATTTTCTTCATCGTTTTATAAAAAACACTTTCCACCTGCAAGATCTCAAATAGGGTAATTTTTGCAAAAAATTCATTTACGAAGGTAAATTGACATCACTAATTATAATTAACGATTTTGATAGTTTAAACCATAAGTTGAGTTTTGTTTTTAGAAAATGTTCTCTAATTTTATATCATTTTCTCTATAACAGAATGCTATTTTGTTTGAATTTATATTCCGCTTTTTAAAATTGATATATATATAATAAAAATAACAGAAAAAATTATTCCCATTATTTACTGTACAAATATTTAAAAAGTCAAATAAATAAAAAACATATAATATATTGATTGTTCATTTGATTGCTTCACTGTTTGTTTTTAATGAATATTGAGAATAATTTAAAAGAATTTTAGCTTGATCATTTTTACCTCTGCTTAATTAAAGATATATAAAAAAGAAATATGATTTGGTTTGGTTTCATTACCACAACACCATCAACGAAAATAGTTGCTTAGCACAATACAATTTGCCTGTACAATAAAGTGAATGATACAACAAAACTGATACTACTTGTAAAAAAAAATTGATACTATTAAAGTGAGATAAGAATAGTCAACCAAACAAATCAGGATGAGATTTGAACAGATAGACACTAATGCACGTAAGCAAGTGCATGTCGTTTAGTCCCAATTTAGTGTATCTTAATTTGCATCATTAAATAATTTTTAAAAGTGGTAGGTATTAGTACATGTCAAAAAGAAGCCAATGATTCACCTGCTTCTCATAATTTATCCTAAGGAAGTCATTTTGATTTAGATTAATTAAAAGTGTCTTTGGATAGAGGAATATTTTTTAGGAATGTAATTTTGACAAAAAATTTTATAGTGGACCACTTGGAAACATTGTTTATTGTGAATAAGTGTGTGATATTTATTTAAAATTGTAATATTTTAAACATTGTCTCAAATAAGTAATAGAAGTTTATAGTTCTTTTTATTTTTACCATTGAGTCTCATTCTTAATTGATGTATGTTTTATAAAATCAAGAAAAAATGATTGTGTTTTTAAAATATCAATTTCTCAAAACGACATCAATCAATTCATCATCTTAATTGTAACGACAAGGAGGATCGTAAACTTTTACTTTTAATAAACTTCTAGAATAGAGATTTATGAAAACCGCTTTAAATAGACTAGTTATAGTTGTTATCCATTACATATCATCTACCTATTTTAACATCAATTAGATTGGTAATCATATAATTTCCCTTTAATTCTTCTTGAGGTGTGTATTAGGGATATATATATATATATATATATATATATATTATGATTTAATTTTAGTAACAAAGGCGTATATGGATCAAGTTAATCGCATCAAGGCTATTATTCTTGAGGAGTTTTGATTTATATATGGTCCAAAAGACAATCTTAACAAGTCTCAAATTTTCTTCTCTAACAATACCTCTAATATTGATCGTGCAACATATTTAAGTTATAATATTGAAGTTCAAATTACTTCTGATTCGAAAGTCTATTTTGGAGCTCCTATGAACCATCAAACACTATAATACTACTATCAACTTTATGCTTGATAAAAGCTTGCAAGGTATAAAGCCAATTCCTTGTCTTTTGTTGGAAGATTCAGTCTTGTCTAGACATGACTCTCTGATATTCTAGTTATGTCATTCAATCTACTCTTATTTCTATTGTAATTTTTCAGGAAGCAGTGTAGAGATTTTATTTGAATATCTAATGTGAATGTAAGGTGTATCATTTTATTTATTCGGAGAAAATTTGTTGTTCAGAGGAAGAAGCTTGACAAGATTTTAGGAGTTTGAGATTACTTAACAAGATTTATATGACGAGTTAGATTGGATCTAGCATGCTTGTTCTATCCAAACAAATTATGAACAAAAATATGAAAGCTAAGTATGTATGTGGTACCTATATTGTTTCTATTTTTATCACAAAGCCTCGTGTCTAGTATTTGGAGGGTTATTGTTATTGTCTTATAGGATGTAAAAAAAAATGTTTCTTGGGTGACCTGAGATAGCCAAAATACAAAATGACCAATTGATTAAGAGGTCACAATTCTATAGTTGAGTTAGTTGATCACGTTGTTTCAAAAACAACGAATAATTTTTCTGTAAAATATTATAGTTTGAATAATAATTTAAAGTTTGTTTCTTATTATATTTGTAATTTGATTGTTGGCATGAAACTCCGTAATTTTAGAAATTTTGATTCTTCTTAATGGGAACCCACTACATATGAATCATTCACTGTTAAAATTGCTTATGGTTGAATTAAGTTACCCCCTCCTAATTTAGTCTTTGAAGAAATTTGGATTGGGCAGGTCCTAATTGCTAATGAGGATTCCTTTGGAAAGTTGTTTATGACAAGCAACTAACTAATGAAGTGAGATGTGTATGTCATATCTCAACTAATAATTTTTGTTGTAGATGTCAAGATTATCTAGAGACTATAATGTATCTTTTGTTGGATTGTGATGTTATGAAGGAGTTTTTGTATTATGTGATGGACCCAAAAGTTTATAACATTTTCTTTCGTGTTTGCTTGTATAGTTGGCTATACCTTAATCTTTTTTCGGAAAAGTTGATTATATTTTCCCTATCCTTAATTTAGAGTTCTTATTTTTCCATCATATCATATTTACGAGATAACAATTTCTATTTTTTCTCTCTCAAAGAATATCTATCCAAATTCCTTATCTTTCACTCTCCTACTTTTGAATTTTTTTCTTATCTCAATTAATTTTTTTCTCTCATTCAAATAATTATTATTAATTTATTTTAATCATTAATTTTTTCACAAAATACACTAAATTGGCTAAAATTGTCAACCACAAAAAATAAATGATCCATTATTGTATACCAAACGTGTATTGATGTCTATAAAAAATTTCCTTTAGTTAAGTACTTTCCGATTACGTGTTTCCATACCTCTATTTTCTTATTCTGATTTCCATTATTCATAAAAAATATAACTTAATTTTATTTAATAATGATATTAAATTTTGAGCGCCTACATGTTCAAACATGTTCATTTTATTTTTCTTTTTTGAAACACATTCTTAATGTTTATCCATTATTTTTCTTTTTTCAAACAATCTCTTAATGTTTGTCCATTAATACCAAAGAAGAATCTGAAAAAGGAAATATCTGAGATGATTCTCACTGAGTCAAATAAATAAATAAAAAAAAGGACAATTCCAATCAAATGAAGTAGATTTAAATATAATCGATAACGAGTTTCCGCGACTAATTAACAGTCAGTGTTGACCCTATTACTTTTCTCAACTTATAATGCCACTTAAAAATCACCTAAAAGTCTCCAAATCACATTTCCCTCTCATAATCTCTCATCCTACCTCTCACCATATTATATACTCACACATTATATATCTATTTTAAACTTTATATCAATGAATCAATAAAATATAATAATTATTACATGTAATATATTTTTTTATATACAATATTTAATTTTGTTTCTCAATTATTAATTATATAAAAAACTTCACCGATCAATTAAAAAAAATCAATTTTAAAAAGATTAAAAAAATAAATACAAATAAAATAAAAATAAATTTAATTATAGTTTTAGTCTTTCTATAATTACTAATTCATGATATTAGTTATCATATTTTAAAAATAAATAAATTTAATTTTTTTTATAAATTATTTAACTAAAAAAATAATAATTTAATATATTTTAAATGATACTATGTATATATAAATATATGATATAAAATTATTTAAATGTATTAATTATTTTATAAATTATTAATTAAATTAAAAATATGAAGAAAAAAAAATTAAAATATAAAATTAAATTTGTCTGAAATTTTATTTTAATTTTATGTGTATTGTTCATATCATAAAGTATTATTTAAATAAAAAATCAAAACTACATATAAACTAATTCTATAAATAAATAAAAATAGAATAAAATTGTAATTGAATCATAAAAATATCTTTTTTAAATTACAAAGATTAAAGATATTTAGAAACACAATTATATATTTAAGCCATCAATCAATCACCCTTAATCCTCCTACATATATATAACCCACTTCTCCCCCTAGATTCAACACTACACATTCATTTCATAATTTACCTTCTTTCGTCCTAAACCCTTCCAAATATATTCCAACACAACTATTATAACCAAATTAATTAATCAATATTGCAAATTGCAAATTAGCAACTAACTTTATTCAATGGATTCGTTTAATTCAACAAACTCAGTCATCACCACCCTCCATCCTGACATAATCCAATCCCACATCCTCACTCGACTCGACGGCACAACTCTCTCTTCCGCCGCCTCCACCGGCTCTCACCTCCGCCGTCTCTGCACCGAACACCACCTCTGGCAAAAAATCTCCACCTCCACGTGGCCGTCTCTCCAAGACCCTCTTCTCGCACCCCTCATATTTACTTTCCCCGCCACCCACCGTTCTATTTTCTCAGACTCATTCCCCACCGTTCATTACTCCTCTCTTTCTTCCTCAACAAAATCCTCACCGTCACTTCCGAAAGAACTAATCTCAGCCGTTGATATTTACTACAAGGACAAATCGATATTTTCAAAAGTCAACCGCACCGAAACCCATAAAGGATGGTTTCTATCTTCCCCTTTGTGGATCGATCTTCTCGACCCGAACGAAATAATCCAAACACACGTAAAATTCGAACAAAACGACGCCGTCGAGTGGCTCGAAGACAATTTAAGCTTAAGTTGGATTATGATCGATCCGACACGTAAGCGTTCGGTTAACCTATCTAGCCGGTTACCGGTAACCGTGAGACGTCACTGGCTAACGGGTGAACTTGAGGTTTTATACGGTGTGCGTATGGGATTGGTGCAGTGCATTATAAAGGTCACGTGCTGTGGGAAAGCTGGTGGAGAGATGCACGTGAGGGAGGTGGATCTTACTATAGAGGATATAGATGGAAGGCATGTGATTGGGAGGGATAGCATGGTAATTTTGCAAGGGGCGATGGAAAATGGGGAGAGGAAAAAAGTGGATGTTGAAAAATTGAAGGAGAGTTATGGGGAATTCTGTTTGTTGAAGAGAGAGAAAAGAGAGAGGCAAATGAGGAGAGAGAAGGTGATGGATATGGTTGTTATGGTAGTCGCTATTGTCATTTTCGGTTTGCTCTTTCGATTTGGGAGATTTTGGGCTTGATCCAAATCAAGTTCATTGGGCTTTTTTTTTGGATTTATTTTTTCTTGTACATGGGGTTGAAATAGGAAGAAAAAATCATACAAAAGTTTGAGGGAACGAGATTTGTAAGAGAAAAGGGAAACAGCAAATACATCAGAACAATACACATATGTCTAGTAAATTTAGGTTAATTGATTCATTTCTTCTTCTGACTAATACAATGATAAGCAAAGAGTAATGCTATATAGCGAAATAACAAATTGGGGATTTTTAGTTTTTTATAACCATTTAGAAATTGTATGGTGAAACAATTATGCTCTAGTCTAAGGTATAGAAGACTTATTTATTAAATATTTATAAATGGAAAAGGAAAGAGAATAACAATAAAGTTTAATACAAAATTAATAAACCAACTATAAAATAGCATCTCTCTATCACATTCCAACACAATCAACAAATAATTTAAACTCTTATAAAGTATTTTGAAAGTTTTAAAAATGTGGGGTATAAATATTAATAATACAGGGGTACACCTACAAAAATTCATACCCAAAGTTTGTTGCACCACACTACCCCAATCAAATAGTAGAGTTAAAATAGAGGTGATCTACGTTGCAGCAGCCACCACAAAATAAGGGTGCAGCTCTTTTATATAATTATTCCATAATAAGACTTATCTAATCTTTATTAACTTGATTTATTACTTGCTAATTAGTTAATTGTTGTTACTTGCTAATTAAGTTTCTTGCACCACACTAGCCCAATCAAATATTAAGTTTTAGTGTTAACTAGTGTCAAACAACACAACTTATTTGTTAAATTTCACATATTTTCGATAGTAGGTAGAGTTGCAACAATACTCCGTGATGGTTAATCTTAAAAATAATTGTAGACATTTGTGCGATTGAGTTGGAGTTAAGGGCATTTTACGTTGTAAAAACTGTATTTGATTGAACCATATTAATCAAGTTCAATATAGTTTTGAATCGATTTAAAATTGATTTTTAAATATAAATCAGTTTAATATTTTGAACAAGTTTTGAGTTAAAATCGATTTTAAATAAGTTATTCGAATTATGACATAAATTTTGATTTTTTTTTAGAAATTTTTTAATTTAAAAAAAAAATTAAGAAAAATAGATATAAAAAATTTCTCGATAAAAAAATTCGATTATTTATTGAAAATAAATTTCAGAAAAGTAATTCTAAAATATTTGTAATAAATATATTTTGATTCTTTTTAAGAAAATATTTTCAAAAAAAATAGATATAAAATATTTCTCGATAAAAAAAAAATTCATAATTTTTTTTTGATTATTTTCTCAAAATTTCCAATAAAAATTATTTAAACTTATTATTTTGAAAAAATAACGTTTCTATATTTTTTCTAGAAAAATACATTTTGAAAATTTTCTAAATAAAATATTTTAATTGAGTTTTAAAATTATTAAATTGGTTTTTGAATTAATTTAATTAACTAGTTTGTTTTAAATATGTGGTATAATTATTAAACTATATAATTGATTTGATTTTTTTTGTTTTGTGTACAATACAATCTAATTTTTTAATATGATCTAATTATATATTTTGCACACCTCTACTTGAGAAATGACTAGTATATATGACATAAGGTATGATCTCAAATATGAGTGATATGTAGTGATTACAACGATAAAGAATATTATCTTATTCCTTTAGTCCTTTTCTTTTTATGTTGATTTTAGGATTGACCTTTGTGTAAAAGAGAAAGAACATAAAAATAACATTTAAGATGGTTTATACGTTAGGTCTAATTTTGGTTGTTGTTCTCCTTTCACCTATCTCCATAGCTGAACCGAAACAAAATGTTGTATCCTCAACTGAAAAAGTAGCTCTTGGGTGATTCAACTTAGGCTATCTTTATTTTATTTATATTAAGTTTGTAATAGATCTATACCTCCATTCTTTTTGTTTGTTTTTGTCATTCTCGTTATGTGTTAAAACACTTGTATTAGCCTATGTGGAATTTAATATGAATTAGTTATGTTTTAAAGTGATGTGTATTAGTACTTTAACATTTTTATCCCCTTTATGTTCATGCTATATATTTATTATGTCACTTAGTTTAAATATATGATAATTTAATTAATTTACATATTACCTAACTTAAGTATTTAGACATAAAGCTTAAAATTATAAAGTGAACGAATCATTGTCACATTAGTGAGATGAATTTAATAAAAAATTAGATATAAAAGAATCTTAATAGTATCATTATATTTTCTTATGTCGCTAACAAATACATTTGATTTATACCACACTCTAACACCCTAAAATATTCCGTAGTAACTTAGACATTTAAAATAAAACATAGTTTAATTATTTAAACCAATCATATATCAACTTTAAAACTATTTACTTTGTTTTAATCTTATTTTTTGTTTGTCACACAAATGTCATTGTTGTCCTTTTTTATTCACTAATTAAATTGATTAAATATATAATTTATGGAAATTAAATTAAATCAATCATTGAGACAATTTTTATTTGTCACTAACTTTATTCATTATTTGATTGCGTATACTTGGACATATTTTTACACATCAAACAAAATTTTGGCTATGATGTTAGAGATTGATTGATGTTAATTTCTGTTTTTGTTTACATTTAATCTTTCAGTTAGTTAAGCTTGCATTACCTGAATGAAGGTGCTACAACACCAATTCCAGAAATCATGGCATAACATTATGACATAATTGGCATGGCAAATGAAATAAATAGACCCATCGTGGTTTTATTTTCTTTGATCCTAGTGCCATGAAAACTCAGTTTGAGTTTGAATTCAAGCCTATAATGTTCCAAATATTCAAGTTGTGGGACAGTTTAATAGTTGTCTAACTGAAGATCCACACTTACCCCTCAAACAATTCATTGAGATTGTAAACAACTTTAAGATCCCTAGAATTTCTGAAGATGTGTTCAGGTTAAGGGTCCCTTATTATCTTAGGGATTGTGATTCCTCTAAATTTGATTTTTTTGTTTTGTTTAAAGTTGTTGTGTTGTGTTTTTTTGTTTGTTTTGTTTTGTTTTGTTATGTTGTGTTTGATACGTACCACAGGGACAAAACAAGAGGAAAATGTTAAAAAAGAAGAAGAGAACACATAGAAAGTTTTTGAATTGAGAAGAAACTGACAAAAAGACAAGTTAGAGTAAGATAGCACAAGTTGGATTTCCAAAAGTACAACACTAATATTTTGATTTTATTATTATTTTCAACATTTACACTAAAACATAATTTTAATCATTTATTTTTTTATTAAATATTCATTTTTATTTTTGATTTTCCTTTTTTTATTCGTTTTGATATTTTATTATTATTTTTTTCCTCTAATTTTTACTCAATAATCAAGTATGTAAGTTTTTTCTTTTATTAGAAATTAAAACAAATATTACATAGTAAAAAATAAAAGACAAAATAAATAAATAAAATAACATACTAAAATAACTATTAAATAAAAAATAAATGATTGAATATTATATTTTAGCTTAACATTAAATTAGTAATTGGAGTAATAATTAATGAGAGTCTTTTTTTTTTACCAAAATGATCTTTTTTGTTTTGTACTCCTTATGTATAGAGTTCGAAAATTGAAACTCATAAATACTACGCACTAGCTATTGGCTAGTTTGTGTCTTCACACATTTCTACTTCTTTTTTTATTCCTTTTCTATTTTCTTGAAGTTCCTTATTTTTTTGGTTTCTGGGTATGTTTCAAATTTTGTCAAAACAAAAAGGGCATGTTTCAAAAATAACAAATAACCCCTTAAAATTTAGTCTTTACTAAGATTTTTGTCTCTTCCAATTTGCAGTGAAGGTTCTCTTTCTCGTTATGTGAAGGTTCTCCTTCAACTCTTTCAGCTCTGTTTATGCAAAATATATATTATAATCAAGGTGAGTGTTTTATTATCTTTGCTAGTAACAACATTGTTCTTTGTTTTTTTTTTTTCCTTCAAACTTATAT
>JBBPBS010001143.1:5758484-5781995 GCA_037974835.1 Cicer judaicum | reverse complement strand
AGCCAAAACTCTACCCATATGGGTAGCTTCTGCATTTAATAAGATTTTAAATTTGTTACAAAAATAATATTCGATAAATTCTACTTAACAATTTATTTATTTTACATATCATACCCATCGAGTCAATCAATTGTTCTATTTTCTTTTAAACAACTTAAATACCAACTATTAATTATTTTTTAGTTGTTTGTTTATCAAATAATGTATCTAAATAGACAAGATAAATTCTTAAATTTTAATTCAACTTGATAGTATTAACTTGAATTTCTTTCAAGTTCGAATATTAAATTTCACAATTATATTGGATAAATTAAGTATATTAAAATTTATCATTTATAAAAAATTAAAAAAATATAAAAAATTCTTATTTTTTATTTATTTAAGTATCTTTAGCCGATTTCATTAAAAAAATTACTTGTGAAAAATCACCGGCTTGTTATTAGTGATCACTAATTGTTAGTTAAACGGTTGGTGACTATTAGTTTATGTCAAAATTGAATTAGTTGTTATTAATTTATAGAGTAGGAGGATCCAAGTGGAAAATATATACACATTCACACACATATCAAAGCAATGAATTAAATGTTGAAATATGACACAAGACACTCACATGCATATCATTGGATCCCACGTGTCTGCCCCATCACCCCTTCTGTTCTTATAAAGGTCAAGTAGTATTTCCCTTTTTCTTTCAACAAACAAAATGGCCATTGAACAATGACTTACTTTTCTTCTTCTTCATCTTCTTCTTTTACTTTCACAATTCTATGATCACTTTTTCTTTCACTCAAACACATATCTCTCTCTCTCTCTATATATATATGTTGCCAGATACCCACTTTTTTTGGTCCTCAAATCCCTTTACACATTCAAATACCCAATTCTAGATGAAAAAAGAACAAGTATGCAAGATCTTTCACAACCCACTTTTGCACTAAATTCAATGCTAATAGTTCCATCTTACCAAAACATTGGAAAAAGCCTAGTATTTGAAAAAAGTAATTGGAAAAAGCCCATGATGCTGACCACAACTAGGCGCGCACACACACCCATAACACCTTTACATCCCCAAACTAGCCACACATTCAAATTCAATTCTAAATATAGCTAAAAATTTCAATCAAATATAGTAAGCATAAATACTTTTTTAAATTTGGAAATACATAAATTATTATTAATGAGATTGAAATTAATAATTATTAAATTGTAATATGCAACTGCAATTGTGATTATGCATCGCATTTACTTTTGTATTTTTTCTATATAAAGATTTGCGGCATAACCACGGTCATAGTATAAACCATTTATAGTAGTTGTCTTAGAATCACTTTATAAAATGAATTCTACACACATCATAATCATCTTACCATAATTCCAAATCACAATTGCAAGCTTTAATTAGAATCATCATCATATATATATATTTCATGCAATAAATCAGATATCTTCTCCCTGAATTTCGCCCTCACAATTTCCATGATGTCCTCGTGTCAGACAACAAATCTAAAAGAGAAGAAACACAACAAGATCAGAAAACGAGGAAGTTCCTCCACATCTTCCTCTTCCACCTTTACTAGAAAATACAGATTTAAACGAGCAATTTTGGTAGCGAAGAAAAGTGGGTACAGTACACCATCACCCATGTGGAAAACAACTTCTATGGCAACTAATCATCATCACAACCATGCTATCAAAAACACATCTTTGCATTCTTCCAAAGAGAAGAAGGAAATTTCTGCTAGAAAACTCGCTGCTACACTGTGGGAACTCAATGATTTGACTCCTTCTATGGTTAAAAAGGAACCAATGAGAATCAACAAGGACAGAGACAAAGACAGAGTTGAGAGTTTATGTAGATCAGTGTTATTGGGACCACACAAGTTAGATCCATCATATTCTAGTACTTCTTTCTCAGAGGTAAATTAATTACTAAATTCATATACTCTTAAACACCAACACATTTGATCGAAGGCTTGTCATCATGTTCGACACCAACACTTTATTACATTCGATTAATTCTTACTCTCAAATATGACTGATGTTGGGGTTAGTGTCAGTGTCCGTATACATGCTTCGTAGTTCATATCAACATGTCACTTTTTTTTATTTTTTATTTTTGAATAAACTTAATTAGTTCAGTGGTGAAAATGAAATCAATATTTTATAAATATATGATTAAGGTAAATCAGAGAATCAAAGGTATTGAAGTTGATGGCGATTTATCTCATCACCTTCAATTTGCTGATCACTACTTGAGATGCTTAGATGCTTGTTGTAATGCTGATTTAATGGAGGTACACATATTTTATTATGTTTAATTAAATTAATAAATGAAATGATGATATGTAACATCGATAAATAAACATTGTGCACAATTATTTGTTGATCTGACCGGTTAAGTGAGAGAGGGTTAAGTTTTAAATCAAATACATCATTTTTACTTATATTTTGGGACGGATATTAAGCATATAACAATTTCATCTTTGTTTATTTATATATTTTTTGTCATGGTTGAGAAGGATTAAACTGAACTATGTTGTTGAAATGCAGAAGGAAAGCATTAAGTTAAAAGACAAGAAGAACTGTGGTAAATGCAAGGTTGGAGTCAAGAGCTATCTTAAGGAAGCTAAAAGTGGCTTATCTACATTGAATAAGCTTCTAAAGGTGTTAAGTCAAATGGTCCATGAAGAGAGGCATTCATCTAGAAGCATACCTCTCATCTTAGGCATGAGCAATGAGCTTGATCGCGTTCGCAATCAAATTGATGGATTCATCGAAGAACAAAGCTTGAACCAGAACGATATTGAGTATCTCATGAAGCATTTTGCAGAAGAAAATAGTGCTTGGAAAAGAAGAGAAAGAGAGAAGATTCGCGCTGCCATGATGAGCTTCGCGCAGGAGCTTGAGGCGGAGAAGAAGCTTAGAAGGCAAACTGAGAGGCTGAACATGAAGATTGTCAATGAAATGGAGAATGTAAAATCTTCTTATTCAAAATTGTTGAAAGAGCACCAAAGGGAGAAAAGGGCTAAAGAGATTTTGGAGCAAGTTTGTGATGAACTTGCCCAAGGCATTGGAGAAGACAGAGCAAAGGTAGAGGAAATGAAAAGGGAATCAGAAAAAGTCCTGGAAGAGGTTGAAAAGGAGAGAGAAATGCTTCAATTAGCAGATGTTTTGCGCGAAGAAAGAGTTCATATGAAGCTCTCAGAAGCTAAATATCAATTTGAGGAGAAAAGTGAAATGCTAGAAAATATTAGAAATGAGCTTGAGGGCTTTATCAAAAGCAAAGAAAGAGAGAAAAGTGGTGATGATGATGGTGTTAATGAAGGTCTTAAAAAACTCAAAGATTTTGAGTTCTATTTGAAAAAGACATGTTTGGAATTCCAAAATCTAGAGACAGAGAATGATTTAAATTTTGGAGATGCAATAGAGCATGAAGATGAGTCAGCTGAGACTGAGAGTGATCTTCAATCTATTGAATTGAATATGGACAATGAGAATAAAAGCTACAAGTGGAGTTATGCTTGTGAGAATGTTGCACATTTTGAGGCAAAAAGAGTTTCGATAGATAAAGATATCGGAAGGAGATCTTTTTCTGATTGGGGGAGTATTTGCTTCAACAGGGGAACTCCTAAAGGTAATAAACAAAAGGAGTTTGATTTAAATATTGATGAAAGTTTTGATAAGCTTGAGAGAGAAAAATCAATTGAATTTGTTTTTGGAGATGAAATAGAAAAAGATAAGAAAGAAATTGAGAACTATAGGGCTAATACGAGTCTTAGAGACTCTATATCACTTCCTCATCTTGCTAAACAAAGCGGTCAATCGACGATTTTGAGGTGTGATGACAGAGAAGTACGGTCTCAAAGCTTGCACTATCCGTGATTTGTTTGACATGAAAATATTATGTTTTCATGTAGAATTTTAATATGTGAGGAAAATTTTCAAAAGGTGAAGGTGAAGTTGACGACCACACGGGACATGACACAAATCAAGTGTGTGCGCCAAGAAAATGGTCAAATGAGTTTTTTTTGATAGGTTAGTGTCATATATATATATAGTTTCTTCTATTTCTTTTCTTGTTTTAGTATTTATTTTTTGATGGAGAGCTTTATATTCAGCAAGAAGAAAGTTTACAATTTACTCATATAGATTAGAATGTTTATTTAATTCTCTGTAATATTTTTCCAAAAACAATATATACCAGGAAAAGAAAAGAAAAAAAAAAAACTTAAACTTTACCTTTTAAGTTATGTGTCAAAATAAACGGCCAGGTCAAGCAACAATTTCAATAGCAATTGGCAGCTTAAAATTTAGTTGTATATATATATAAGCTTAAATTTTCCACCGTTTCTTCCTAATTTTTTTCGTTTATACTTATGGGGCAAGTAAAGACTAGCATTTACTTTGTTTAAGGCATTATTCTTCTTTTAGTTGGCTTAACTTTTGGGCTTTAAAAAAGTTACTACTTTTCTTACCAACAAAGTTTGTATCAATAATAAAGGTTGTAAAGGTATGGAATTCTGACATATTCGCATGGTTATATTGAGTTGATGAATTTAGATTCTTTGAATCATGTTTCCAAATAGAAAATTGTGTATCCATACACAAAGGCTTATCTTGCGGTAACTGTCACTGCAACCGGTATTCTCATAATATATTGGTATTTCGGTCCATGTCTTATACAATTGTCATAATATTATTAATTTTATGAAATTCACTGTCATACCTTAGCCAATCGACTATACAATTAAATACCTTTGCCTTGAGCCCGATCACTAGGAGAGTTTAGTCCATTTGTCCTGCCACCAAACTGCAATTTTCAACCATTTTTGTATCAGGATACGAATACTTAAGTTGTGTATCGTAAACGCCTCCCTCAAATTAATGTTGAAGTTAGAATTGCAATTGCTATAACATAAATTATACTTGTATGGAATTTGCTGTGGTTGTAAAAGTAAAATGTGATTTAAGTTCAAAACCGTCCTTCAAATAGTAGACACTTTAAATAAATACGTGATTGTAAATATTGATAAATTGTTTACTTTTGAAAAAAATTATATTTTTTATTTTAAAAACTACTTTTCAAAAATAATTTTGAATTTTTTTTATATTATATTATTTTTATAAAATGTAACGGATAAAAATTCCTAAAATTAATATTATTCTTTAGAAAATAAAAGATTATTTTTAGAAGTTGGAAAAAAATACCTAGATATACGTTACATATATCTCAAAAAAGAATTTTTTTACCACTGATTCAATTAGTTAAGATTCCCTCACTTTAATGGGTTTTTGATATTGAACTCATGCAACCATTTTTTTCCCCCATTTTCTCCACAAAAACAATTTTTCTATTAGAGCACATGTAACCTTTATTGGTCAAATAATATAATACTAATTACAAAAAATGAAATATCTGATAATTAAACTCAACCTCATACTAGTTGCATGAACGAGACAACATATTTAACATTTTATGAATAAAGAAATTGTACCTTTAAAAAACAACAAAGTTTTGATTTGTATTATTTAATCTTATAATATTTTGAAGTAGGAATAAGTGAGTGAGTGTAGATGAAGTGAATTGTATTAATTTTGAAAGGATAAGAAAAAGATGAAGAAAGAAAGTAAGAAACGGTGGGAGCGAGTATAAGCACGTGGAGGTGATTGGGCAATAACGTCAGCATTCACGAAAATGGAACCGAACCTTAAACCTCACCATTCCACTTCTTTGTCTTTACTCATTCTTTGCCGACCCGCACCCATCCTCAACCAAGCAAAGCACATTCAAATTGACATTCACACAAACTTCAAACAATAACCTTAATTAAACCCCTTCTTGGGGGAATTCATTTATCGCAAAAACATAGGAGGCGTGTTTGTTGGGACGATGGAAATGGTTTCCAAGGAAGCTCAGATGTCTATTGCTGCTTCCTCTATGTTTCCTGGTTTCAGATTCTGTCCCACCGATGAAGAGTTGATTTCTTATTATCTTAGGAAGAAATTGGATGGTCACGAAGAGAGTGTTCAAGTTATTTCTGAGGTTGAGCTTTGTAAATATGAACCTTGGGATTTACCAGGTCACTCTCTCTCTCTCTCTCTTTTAGATTATATATTTCGAATTTCTATTTTTTTGTATCATTGCTACCTTATATTAATTCACTTGCATTACTAAAATATAAACCATTCATTCAACTGATTAATTAATAGTTGTTTGAAAGCAGCCAAATCATTCATTCAATCAGATAACGAGTGGTTCTTCTTCTCATCGCGTGGAAGAAAGTATCCAAACGGTTCACAGAGTAAAAGAGCTACTGATTGTGGTTACTGGAAAGCCACTGGAAAAGAGCGCAACGTGAAATCAGGTTCAAACGTCATAGGGACGAAGCGAACTTTGGTGTTTCACTTAGGTCGTGCACCTAAAGGTGAAAGGACAGAATGGATAATGCACGAGTACTGCATCAGTGACAGGTCTCCGGTGTGTAACTCTGCCCTTCTTTTCTACATAAATGCTTAACAAACAATATTGATTCATAAATTCTATGTTTTATGTGTTTCAGGATTCTTTGGTTGTTTGTCGCCTCAAGAAGAACACAGAGTTTCGTCAAAATGATGCTTCCAATAGAGCCTCATCAAGTCATATGAATGCAGTGAATTCACATGAAAGTGATTGTGCTGCCTCAGAAGGTGGTATTGATCAAAGGGGTATCTGTGAACAAGACAAGGAGGTTGATGGTAGCTCCAAACGTGGCAGCAGCAGTTATGGTTCTCCTTCAATGGAACAAATTGATTCCGTGTCTGAATCAAATCAGCGACCAGCTAATGACACTACTTTGACAGAATCTTCTGGCCACCTAAAGGTATTAAGTTCATATGTTTTCATTCAGTGAGGCAAAAAAGTGATTCTATAAACATAAATGTGTTTTGAAACATTAAACATCAGTTTCATGTTTATTCCATTAAAATGCAAGTTATTAATCACTTATATAACATAGTTATAAAATGACTGAAATATATAGACATCTCATTAACCACTTTTAGTATTTCATTAATCACTTATTAACCACTATCATCTGATAAAATTGAGCAATTTTTACTTACGCTTGTAATGTGACATTGTGATATAGATGGATGAAGAGGATTGTTATGCAGAGATACTAAAGAATGATATCATAAAATTAGATGAATCATCAATGTCTCAAGGGGCTCAAACAAGACCACCTGACCCTGCCAATTCTCAACCCTGCCAAGGTACTGCGCAACGAAGAATACGATTAAGGGTTGAGAAATCGACGCATTCTCAACCTGGAGTTCGTTTCTCAAGAACAATGCATCAGTCCAAGAGTAGCTCCTTTGCCAGAATGACCAACCGTTTGATGATATTTGCTTTCTCTGTTATTGCTCTGATGGTTTTATTTTTTTTGGTCTTTATTGGGTGGTCACAAACAAATGAAATATTGTGTGAAAATATTGGGTGTAAATTGTGATTAGTTTTATCCAAGTTAGGTGCAGTGGATGTAGGAGATCTAAATTCACTATACAAGTGTTGGCAATGTTAACATCGGTTCCATCCAAATATGTTGGATTAGCCTTTGAGATTTTGTACATGGAAATTTTAGAATGATGATAATCAAATAGAACCTAGTGGATCTCCTACAACAAAGGCTCAATCGACCCTAAACATAGCTTGATATTCATCATGTGAACAACCCTCATAATTTTATATGTCATAAATCATATATCGTATGTTGCCTACACTACATTTTCCAACCTCTGCATCTCATTTTTCTCTACATCCTCAACACCTATCTATCTCTCCTACCTGTATTCTATCCTTTTTTTTTTTCATATTATTATTTCCCTTCATCTCTTTTGTATCCCATGTTGCAACAGAAGTGGTCATAGAAATGGAAATAGGTCATGCAAGCAGATAGAGGCGTATGACATAGTTTATGATAGGTTAAGGTTGGATTAGACTTTCCTAAGATGGACAAAACCAAAATGTTTTCAGAAATGGTACAAATACATAAAAAAATGTAGGAGATGGAATTTGTGCTTTAAACAAATGAAAGGAAAAAATGACACAAATATGTAGATTAACATCCTCAAAGGTAATAACTTAAATCACAAAATAAAATGAATAAATTAAAATATTTATAAATAAATAAATCAATTATTGATATTATGATTTCATTAGTCGTTAGATATTTAAAAAAATAATATTTTATAAGAAATAAAATAATCACTTTTAAGAGTTTTAATGTGTTTCTATAACTTTTTGAAAAATATATAAATAATCTAAAAACTTTGAATGAAAAGTTGTTTTGAGTAATTTCTCATAAAAAAAAAAACAAATATGATAATTGTTTATTTTTATAAAACAAATGTGATTCTAATCATAGTAAACAAATACAAATAACTTATGTTTTTTTTTTAAAATCTTTAACAAGTTATCTTCAAATTATTGAACGTCGAAATCAATTTTTTTATAGTCCAGGGTAGATCATTTTAAATAATTTAAAATTAGAAATTTTGCATTAATCTTATTAAAAGAAAGTTTTTTAATTAATGTCTTTAGAACACTTGTTACTAAATTTTTTTTATATTTATTTATTTATTTAACAAGTGTCTTCAATGCACTCGTATTTATTTATTTATTTAACAAGTGTCTTCAATGCACTCATAGGTATTACCTTTTTTAATATTCACTTTATTATGATTTATTTATTTTGTGAATTTTTTTTCTGTTATAAAATTTGTATTAATTTTACTTATTAACAAAATGATAAATAATTTTTGAAGGAAAATAATTATCTTCCTTTCTATGATAAGTGAAAATGTCAAAATTGATTTAAAATAAATAAATATTCATTAATTAACAGTTCATGTTTTTTCCTTAATAATGATTAGTCTTAAGACTCTCTTATCAAATCAAAATAAAAAATAAATAAACTCTTAAAGAGAAAAAGAAGATACTATATATAAACTAATGTTACGTCAATAAATGAATAATAACATTTGATTTTATCACCATAGTTATAATCAAACTCAAAATATATTTACAAAATAATTAATTATTAATCAAATAATATATCTATAATAATTATATTTAATTTGTTATTGATTAGTTGAGATTATATACTTTAATCTCTTAAATGAGTTGCTAATTTTTTATGAGCAATTTTTCAAAAAGTAAAAGAAAAAAAAAAAGAAAAAGTAGGCGGCAATAAATTGATTGGAGTTGAGTCTTACGATAGACTAAGGTATCCCCAACCGTAACATATCACAGCTGCATCTTCCCTCGCGAAAAAGGGAAAACATTGCTTTGCTTTGCAGCTTTGGGTTACACTATCCACGTCGTCACTTTCACCTCCCAACACCAGAAAAACCCAACCGATTCTCCAAACTTTCCAAATCAGCGCGTGCGTTGGCCGCGCGTCACTCTCTCCCTTTCCTTATCCGAGTTTCCAAAATCACTTTCTCATTTCCCCCTAACCTCTCCCTCAGAGGAAAGAGGGAGAACTCCAACTCCTCACAGATCGATCATGAATTTAGGGTTTTCTCCTCCACACCAATTCGTAAGTCTTTTCTTTCCAATTTCACACTTAATTCTTCCACGCCGCATTTTAATTCCTTAATTATCCAACATCTTCAATTAAATAACCCTAATTTCAAATTTCACTTACTTTTTTAATGTCATTTAGCTATTTGACTTCCTTTGACTTTCGTGCTGATTAAATTAATTGTAACCTATGGTTATTTAATTTTGAATTTAAACAGGTGTTGATACTTTAATTAGTAGTCATGTCGAGGCCTATGTTGCTTGTTTTCTTGTTGATTATACTTATAATCACTTCACAGTTTGAGTGGAAGCAACAGCTTGTGGCCGATGTTGAATTGAATCCCGCTGTATCTCAAAAGCAGCATCATATTTCTACGGCCGAAGAAACCGTTAAGGAGAAGGTTTTTAAGTTTTTCTCAATCTTTATTATTTTTGGTTTATGCATTAATGATAAATCTCTATGTTGAGTGTGTAGAATTGATATAATTCGTAGCTTTTAGTTATGCGGTTGTAGTGCGTCTTTGGGTTGTTTTTCAATTTGACATCATTACGGTGTCTCATTCCTAACACACTCGGGAATTAGGCAGAATAGTAGTGTCAATGTGATTTTGTCATTTTCACTGTCATTCCAAACATGTATAATCTCTTTCATTTTGTTTTGATAAGATTGTCTCTTGCCTATTTGTTCACTGTTAAAATTTATGTGTTGTATGGCTAAGCAAGCCAATGGTAGCAGTGGTCCGGGTGGAGAGCCTCATTCACAATAGACTGACTGCCAACATGACGTAGGTTGGGAACATTATCATCCAAAACAAACCCTAGATTTTCAACAATAAAATCAATCTCATCTAGCACTTGGTTTATATCTCAGGGTAGAGAGCCATTCTTATCAGAATCCACATAAGCATAATTTCTATCATGTCATTTCCTCTTAATACCATTTCATGAAAACAGTCATTTGACAAAATTATTCACATAGGATTAGGATACCGACCAAAAACACCATCACATGTAAATAAATAATTCACTTCCCAAAGAACTGCAACCTTTAACCGTAAGCAACAAAAATCATATCCAATAAATATTTTATTGGCCTTTACCAGCAAAGGCACCTATAGACTATATTCAGTTCAAACCTTAGGATAGCATAGATTTGACAGAATGTTGAAGGATAAACTTCTTTTGTAGTTCCTTCTTCATAATGAAGATGTGTAATGTTGGGCCCTTGCTTTTCTAGCATTATTTGGATGGATTAAAAAAAAAAAGTTTCCATGGTTTTAACTGCAGTATTATAAATAACAAGACTGTAAATGTAAAATTTAAAGTTAATCCTAAACCTGCATTATATGATGACTAAAAACAGACTGTTGGTGGACCAAAACTCAAAGTGTCCATCTTAAAAGATACATCTTCTTTTTGGGGGTTTTTTTGAGCAGTGAAGGGGTGCTTGGTATTCTCTTTTCCAGGATGATTATATGTATTCTTTTTGACAGTGAATCAAAACAAGATAAGTCCTGAGATTGTCAGTGAATCGAATCAAGATAAGTGATTTGGGCTTAATAATGTTGGTAGTAGCTATAGATGGCTTGGTTAGGTGGCAATAGAGACATGCTCCCTCTGGTCTCGAATATAAGCAACACAAACAATCATGTTTGGTGATCTAAAATATAAGCAAATATTAACTAATTATACCATATTTAATGATATTAATACCATAGTACCCTTCAATTAAATTTTTTTTTTTTTTCCCTAACCAATTTATCCTCATAAAACAAGTGCACATGGGGGAAATTTGGAGAATACAATTACCTTTTTTATCACTTTAAGAAAATTAAATGAGATTAACTATTTTTTTAAAGGGTGAGGTAGTGTTTTTTTATTTACGAGACTGGAGGGAGTATCTTGGTTGGGTTTTAATCTGATTGGTTGCTTCTTTAAAAAGATGATTAAAAATGGCAACGAGGTGGAATTTCCAGTGTACATCTTGTCAATTCTTAGCCATTTAGATCTGATGGCTTCATATGGTAACCTGTATCTTGTGCTTTGGGAGTTGCATTTTTTAAGCCTTTTTATATTAATTTTCAAACTGTTGAGGACTTGAGTGCTTATTAATTTGTTTTAAATTCATCAGTAGTGCTCAAGTTCTGTTCAATTCAATTATGAAGCACACATAGGTGTTTCCTTCACATATTGGGCACTTAACCAATACTATTTGCAAAGTATGGAAGAATATTTCTTTCCTTATAGGTTCTGTAAATTTCATATTGCTGGGACAATGTTATGGGTTCTAATATGTTTCACAACACAGTCTCTTCAGTTTTCTCCGGGCTCTTTGTTTACCTCTAATTGTTGGGCACAAAAAGCAACTTTATCTGCCTGTAGGCAACAATATAGAATAGGTCAGCACGATTCAAACGTGCAAAAGTATGTTCAGATCTGCAAGCCATGAGCATAGCTTTAGCTTGAGAGACTCGCTGAAACATGTTCACTGTGGTTGCAGGGTAAAATTTGCAAGCACAAAGAACAACTTGATTGAAGTTCTAAGATGACTTGATTCTTTGCTTCTTTCACAAGACACAAGCTCTTTCTAATTCTTCACAAAATGTAGCCAGCAAGGCTCTGTTTTTGCAGCCACGTCTGACTCTTTTTATCTACATTATCTGCTGGATTTTTATAATTGCAATTATATATTTATCATGTCTTATGAATTTTTATGCATTTCTTTATTTATATATCCTACAGATATCATATATTTTTCAAGCACAGTTGTATTATCATATTGGATACATATTATATCGGATCCCCCATAGCTATTTTGTTTATCTTATGATTCTTTCTGGTTAAAACATTTCATTTGAGTGAATTTTGGCCATGTCATTTGAAATCTTTCATTCTGGGGAAACAGTGGGCCATAAACAATGTCTGGTTAGTGCTAAAGACATTCTGTGTCACGCCAAAAACGAGATACGAGTCAGTTCGGATAAAATTTTCAACAAGCACTTGTTAGAAAAGTTGAAATAATCTGACAATGACTATCAGTTTTCTAAACAATAATTTTCTGCACAAGTTTTGATCAGCTGCTACTCATTCTCCATAAACACTTCAAAGGTTTTATCCTTAATTAGAAATCAATTACTTATATCATCTTATCTTCATTGTATATAACATAATGCTATATATTTGCATAACTCTTACATGTTTTTAACATGTATGCTCTCTCTGATTCCCAATTTTATAACAGATAATCATCTGTTTGGGCCTTGCTATTTTAATTTGATTTTACTGAAGTTCTCTTTAAATGATGTTGCTTTCCGCAGATTATTTTAGTGCAAGAGAAGAATATCCGAAGACTGAATGAGCTTGTGCGGCATCTTCAGGAACAACTGCAGCAGTGTAAAGGAAGCAATGGAACTATAAATAGTACTGTAGGCCCTCTAACTGAGCGGATTCTTGAGCTTGAGCGCCAACAAATTTTAGAGGACTAAAAGCCTTTGCAACATGTTAATGCAGCTAATCTTGATGCTCAAGTTGTAAATTTGTTTCTTAATTCCTTCAAAAGGAATTGTTGTATGTTGTAACAAATATGCTGCTACCTGTATGAAATACAAATTTGAGCTCTATCTCAATGTGTATTTTTCATTGAAAAATGCAGTGTTTTAAATTTTCTGTTCACCCAAGAATAACAAAATATTGCCGGCCCATTTTGTTCAGATTAGAGTTAACTTCAAGATCATGAGAACCTTGGAAAGGGAATGGGTTGAAAAGGGAATGTAGCAATGCTAATGTAATGTTGCAATATTTGCTAGTAGATTGCTGGCTAGCTGTGTTATTAGTTTCTCACGGTGCAGTTAAAAACATTATTGGATGTACATTCAACAAGAAGTCCCCATTTTATTGTCATTCCCTTTTCCTCTTAATTTCTCGTGCTTAAACAATATGCACTATTTCTTCCTATATATGTGTTCCATTTGATTGTAAGGGAAGTATTGGATTTCTTACATGAATCTTGACCTTTCTTTTGATCTACGATATAACCTTTATTTATCTATATGTATATCTTTGACCCAAACACTATTTGTCATTTTGACTTTAGAGTATGTCAAACACCAATGTAAATTGTAAATTATGTTGAATAATAGGTATAGTGAAATGCTGATTTATAAGTTACTAGGACAAGGGTTGCTTCTCTCACCCTTAATTCTCTCTGGATTAGTCAATTCAAATATGTATTTTAACAAAAAAAAAAATATATCTAGATGGGTCAATTTGAACGTCTATTTTGAAAGTTATATAAAGGTTAGAGAAGAATCTACCCACTAATATTGATCTAGTGGTGGTGAAATATTTGGGTAATATAGATAAGTCCTAGATTCAATTCTCATTGCCTCTATTGTATACAAAAGAGAAATGCTAATTTGTAAAAGCTTTTGCACGAATTCTGTATTTATGTGTTTATCTTTAATCGATCGGGACAAAGAACATTGAATGCTTATTTGAAATATAGTACATGAAGGCTATAACATGCTTGTATACACACGTATCATGCGGACAAAAATGTCAACTGGCAGCTCAAAGGATAGTCATGGCAGCTCGTTTTTAAAGAAAATGGGAAATAGTGAGTTGACTTTTTGAGAAAAAACTGGGAGTTTATATATATATATGAATAATGTAAGCAACCCACATTTTCTAACACACTCTTTGATTTGTTAAAATACACATGGATCCCATCAATATATGAAACCCACATGTTTTAGATAACTTATGTAAATTTTAATCGATGAAATAAAGTCTCAATTAAAAAGTGTGTTGTTATATATATAACAAGTTTCTTCTTTGTGTGTTTGTCATGGTCAACAATTTGCTAATATGAAAAAGGTATTTGGAGACTTTTTAGTTTGTAAATGTTAACCACAACTCTTCAGACTAGTATAAATGAAGATATTAATTAAAATCGAATTAAATGTGATGACAATTGGTAACATGTCCAATTGTCCAACTAGGCAATAGTCAAATTGGCAATTTATAGTTCTCCTTTGGTTTTACACAATAATAATGATCATGTACATCGATATATGATGTACATCAGTATATGGTCTGGATTGATCATAGTCTATCTAAATTTCCGGGTCAATGTGATCAATTTCCTGCCTCATTAAAGCAAAACTTTTCTATTAGCATTGTGCTTAATATAAATTTATCTATTATTGAAGGCTCCTCCATTTCTAACCACAATTAAATAAAATATAATATTTAAAGTCAATCAAACACTTTCCTCCCATGTTTCCTTTCTCTTCAATTGCACTTATATAATGACCCTATTGCTCAACATAACAAAAACCCACTAAAATAATCCTAAATATACATCTCCTTCAATTGCAACCATTTTAGCAAGTCCCCAACCCCCTCTATAGTCACTCTCTCTTATCTTCCATCCTTGTTTTTTTTTTCTTCTTTTGCAGCACTGTTGTAGAGGATCCATACACTCGGAAACACTCGTCAACTATGTCTTTGGAAATTTCAACATCATCATCAGTTTGTAGTACGGAGGAGTCATGTGTGTCATCTGAGGCCGAGGAAACAAGAGCTATGCTTCTCGTAGGTTGTCTTAGATGCCTCATGTACGTTTTGTTATTGGAGGCTGATACCAATCCAAAATGCCCCAAGTGTAAGAGTACTACTTTGTTGCTTGATTTTCTTAATAACAAACCAAACACCAAAAACACAAGCAGCTAGCAAGGTCCAACCATGCATAAATAATCAGGAAGATAATTCACATGTATTTGTGCTATTTTATTTCATTTTGTTATTTAATTTATTAAATATAGCTGGTTACATTTTCCTCTTATGAGATTTCATTGTTTGATATAATTACAATTTTCCACTTCAATTTACATTTTCACATAAGAAGAAGACATGAAAGTCTAAAATTGTATTATATATTGATGAAAGTAAAATGATACAATTTAGAAAAGTGAATTCATGTGATTACATAAAGTCTACTTATAGGCATTCACAAATTAAATTAGTAACAAACAAGTATACTGCGTAGGTATTCAATTAAGATCTAGATTTCAAACAATTTTTTTTAAACTACAATTATTAAACTTGATATTTAAATCGTTCAGACACAAACACTAATTATGTGAATGCGTGCATCAGTGAATACATGGAATTCGTAATTGTTAATAAGATTTTCCAATACATTGAATGAATTGATGTAACTACAAGAGCTTGAGCTAATAACAACTAACCGAATTAGTTACTAATAAAACCCTCAAGTGGAAGGTAAAGGTCATGATTACACCTTAAAAATCAAAGTACTTTTAATTTATAATGATGAAAAATGTGAAAAGGAAGATGAGTGGAACGCGAAGAACGAGTCCATTAGGTGTTACAGCTTCCGTAATCCGTACACGATTAGATTAACGGTATTCCATGGTACACGACAAAACAATACCAAAAGCTCAAAATATACATAATTATAAATAGTATATGTAAAATATATTGTTAATTTTAAAATTTTAAAAAAAATTTACTTCAGTTAAGATTTTTCTTTTTAGAAAGTTTTTTAAAATTGTTTTTCTTGAAAAAAAATGTAGAAATTTTATGAGAAAAAATTGAAAACTATTTTTTCTGAATATTTTTTTTGAAAAATAATCAAAACTTTATTCTTGAAATTTTCTTTTATTTATTTTTCTTAAAAAAATAGAAAAAAAATTTGCCAAAAGAATTCAAAAAAAATTTTACGTTTATTTTTTTCAAAAAATTATTAAATTTAAAAAATATATATATATTTTTTGTCAAAAGTATTAGAAAATTATTTTTCTCAAAAGTTAGTTCGAAAATTAATTTTAACTAAATTTATTCAAAATATTAAATTAATTTATATTTATAAGCTAATTTTAAATCGATTTAAAACTGCATTGAACTTGATTTAAAAATGATTTTTAAGAACAAAACCAAACTATTAATGTATTCTAATGTAGTTTAATTTTTACATTATGAACACTTTTAATTATAAATATAATATTGATTCAGGAGAGACCAATATAAACTCTAACACTGACTCGAATATATAAGTTGATGATATTTAAAGTTTAAACAATAATTTGATCTATATAAAAATACTTTCGATTGGCATTAGTAATTCAAATTATTTTTTAAAATGTTTGTCTGTTTGAACCACCATATAATTTGTCTTCATTTTCTTAAAACCAACAGATTAAGCGTTGTTGTGGTATTTCTTGTGTTTTTGATATAAAGTTTTTCTGTTTCCCATTTTAATATTTAGGCTATGTTTATGTTTGTGGTTCGAATGTATTTGTTATATTTTTGGTATTTATATATGTGTTTAATGATTATAATTTACAATCAATACAAACTATTGATTGGATAGTTCTTTAGGCTGAAAGTTATATTTATATGATAAAATATTAAAATTCATGATTAATATGCATTGTCAAGGAAAAGTAATTTACTTTTATAATATATGATAGTTTTTTTATTATTATTTATTTTTATTTTTATTCTCAATACGTCTTATTAAAATCATCTTTTAATATATTTTTAGTTCAATTGATAAATACCAATATTATTAAATAGAACATTGTATATATTACCATTCCTTTATTCTTCTCTTAATATGAGTTTATAATCTATCAACTATCTTATAACTTAATTTTATTAATTTTTTTAATTAATTATACTTTTTATTTATTTTTTCTCGTACTCATGTGATTTTATACTTCCATCGTGAATGGAATGCAAAATTTCAAGTAGGGCCCACATGTATTTGGTTTCGGGGATATACTTGCTTTTTTATTTCAAATTTTTACCTTTCTTTCCACTTTCACACATATTTAACAACATAAAAGATCATCATATTTTCTACTTAATTTCATTTCTTTTCCTTCAACTTTCTTTTCATTTTTTTACTTTTATCCAAACAAACCTATGTGTCTATTTTGTCAACATCAATGTTTAGTTTGGAGTTAGGTAATGAGGAATCCAAGAAACATAGATTAAACATTACATTTTTATTTAATTTTTAAAAAAATTAAGTATATAACTTATCTCACTTTTTTTTTTATAAAACTCCTCTCACATATATTTTAAAAAAAATTAGTAAATTACTTGCATGTTTGGAACTACGTCCAAAAAGCCAGCCATAGCTTCACAAAGTTCTTGTTCAAATTACGTTGTGACACAAGAAATCTAAGCCAAACTCAAACCCAAACACATGATACATATCATAACACTATAACATGAGAATATAAGAAAAAAAATCAAATACAAGTTAAATTATTTCCTAATAATGCATTTTATAACAAAAAACTTGAGTCAATATATAAAGTTTTGAACTATGTACAATACTAGGCCACGTGAGACTTTTTTAAAATGCTTCAATTTCAACTAACTCCACATTAATTGAAATTTATACATCTCAAAAAACAAACTTAGAAACAAACTCTTACTCAAGAAGGAGGATGATTGGAACCAACACACTAGTTTATAATAAAAATAGAGTAACCACACATGTTTTTTGGATCGTAATAACGTACACACGACATCTCAAAATTCTTTTGATTCTCCTAATTTCCTACATCTAATATTCCTACGTGAAAAGGTCAAGAAATACCGAAGTGTTACATTTGGGGCACTTTGGTTCCACTTGTGATGACATAACATACATGAAACATCTAGGACAACCAACAAGAACCATTTCCTTTGTAACTGCTTTTTCATATTGCTCATTATCTTCTTTAGCCGACATGGCTCCTTCGTGAACGCTCACCTTTGATGAATAAGTTTTTGAAGATGAAGATGAACATGATGATACCTCAGCTGGTGATGGTGGCCTCGATTCCGATTCTCGACTCTTTCTTTTGCTCATTGTATATAGAGATGTCAACCCTTCATTTTCAACCAAAGTTAATGTTACTCTAAATATTGAGAACTCGTGCACCAAGTGTAAAGATAATGAGTTGTGATTTTAATATTCATTTTTTTTCCTAAGTTGAACACACAGTCTACCCTGAGAACTCTCTACTTTTTTAGAATAGTCAAATCACGATGTAAGAGCCAACCTCGTTTTGTCATTTCAACGTGCTGACAAATTAGTTGTCAAATAAAAATTGGAGCATCCTACGTTGGCATGCACCAATAATATAATACGATTATTTTTATGAAGAAAATATTATACTGCCAATATAATGTGTAGATGTGAAAATACAAAAAGAAAATAGTTTAGAATTTTTCAATTGCCAATTTAAAATTTCCAGTTTAATTAGCAATATATGAGTACTAATACTATAACAACAATAACAACAAGAACAAGAACAAGAAAGTTATCCAAAACTTACATATTTGAAAATTCTAAAAGTAAATAGGAAAATATGTACCTTATGAAAAGAACAAGGTTAGGGCCAGAATATCTAAGCCAACGGAAACTTTCAAAATTGTTAGAAAAAGTAGTATGTGGATTTAGTGAACAAAGATTACAGCTGCATAAACACACCAATATATAACAATAATGTACTGACTATAATGTATCGTGAATTTGAAGTGTAGAATTGGAAAAGAGAATTAATGGCCCTTAAATGTAAATTTGAAACTTTAGGCAGAAGTGGGGATTTGGGAGGAAAATTGTTGGTTGGCATCGTGGCATGTACACTAATGCATTATTATTTTAAATTAATAGTGGTCCATTCTTGTCGTGAAGTATTGGCCTCATTAGGTGGCTAGCGTGAGAGTGAAAAAAAGTAAATGTCATTGAAATAAAAGAAAAAATTCTCCATATGCATAGTACAAAATAGTGAGAAATATAAATATATAGACTCTTCCAAAAACATAAACCGGTGTGTGTCAGAAGATGTATTGAAGCAATGAAACGCCCGCATTGTTATTCATATTTAAGCTGCGCTGCACCGGCGCCGCTAACAATTATTAAAATCAATACTCACTTCTTTTTCAGAATATCCTATGTATTGTGAATATCATAAATAAATATACATTAATTAAAAAAATATTGAATTGAAAATATACAACTATTATTAGTTGGTATAATAAAAAAGAAGTGTATTATAAGTTAAAACAGTCAATTATATTTATTTTGTGTGTCTACAAGAATTGTTTATGTTTTTATTATTTCCTCCTACTTGAATAAAATATAGAAACAAAAATAGTTTGTGATACGATGAATATAATGGCAATATATTTTTTCTTATCACAAATATAAATAAAATTTAAAATATAATTACTTCAAATTTTTATTAAATAAATTGACTTTTATTTATAATTGTAATCGAAAGGAATGATTGAAAGTCAATCAACCTAGATTGGTTCAATAATGAGATTTCAGCTCATATTTTTATAAAAAAATTCGAGGGATCAGCTCAACATTTCATTGCCTTTGGGATATTATTGGATCTCAACATTTTGGTTAGCATCATGTTGATGCACTCGGTTGATGAGGAATAACATATTTGATTGGAAGCTTTGATAGATAACATTAAGACTTTATCTTGATGTTGGTTTATGGCTAGATTTTTTAGTCACTATTGCTTGTAAGTTGTAATGAGTTTAGGATACCCTCGACTCTTTTTAATATATTTTTCTAATAGACAAAAAAAAAGAGCATCTCATAGTGAAAAATGTGTAAATATATATTTGACTAATCTATAGAACTTTTGATGGGCTTTCTCATATTCAAGTGAGGCCCTATCTACTTACCTAACCTTTTTTTATCTATAAACAAACTAGCGAAACAATTGCCATATCTGGAGTCCTACTACCTACCTACACAACTTTTAAGAAATATAGTACACAAATTCATTGGAGTATACCTAACAAATATTAATTGGAGTCCAAGTCAGTCCAAAGCAATTTCAAAGTTTTTGAATTCTTAATACTTTATTGAATTACCGATTAAATTATCAATTTTAGCCTTTGAAAATTCAATAAATTACTCCGTCTACTCTATAATAATCTATTTATTTGATTATTTTATACATATTATAAAAATTGTATAAATAAAAAAGAGGGGACAATAATTTTACTAAAAAAAATTAAAATAACAGTACAAAATATTGACGGTCAATAAACTCTCACAAGGTAATTGTGGTTTTGACTCTTGAAAAACGCATAATAGAAATCCTGTGAAAGTTGTTGCGATTTTAACTTCACATATATATGCAGAGTCTTAGGTTGCCACAACTTACACGAAAAAGTAGTTGCGGCATTAGAATTATTTTTAATTGTTTAGACGTTATTTTTTTTTACTTTATAATTTTTCATCTCGCTTCTTCACACTTCTGTCAAAACCTATTATTCCTTCGTTTTCTTTATAAAATTTACCTAGTTTTTTCACTCTTTCTTACTTCACACTTTTTTTTACTAAGTTTTTGACTTTTTCTTTTTCACATATTTTTATTAAGTTTTTCACTCTTTCTTTCTTCATGCATTTTCTTTTCATTCTTTCGTTCTTCAACATTTTTATTATAAGTTGTTCACTCTTGTTTTCTTCACACATTTTTTACGAAGTTTTTTCACTTTTTCTCTTTATTCGAAAATTATTTTGTATAATTATTTATCTTTATTATTTTTCAAAAGTAGCTACAGTTTTATTGACTACAACTTTTTTAACGAGGTTGTTTACCGGTGGTTCTAACCACCACAATTGTTTTTTTTGAAAAGAAGTAATTTAGGGGTGGTTTCTACCGTCACCAATTTTTCTTAAAAAAATATTTGAAAACTGCAGCTTTAACTGCAATAATCAATCAACTTTATTATCGACATGTGTTCCGACTATGGGCATCTCCGTAATTTCACATGGGAGGCGTGGATTTTGTTACTTACACATTCAATCTATTATTTTCTCCACGATCAAGTACTATAAGGCCTTTTCAATATTGATTTCATAACATCAAATAAAACACAAAATTAAGAGGTGTAAGCTAGCAATAGCAAAAGCAAACTATGGAGAGATGTAATGGAAACGTGTATGACCCTTGATTAAAAAATGAAGACAAGCCAAGATGATTTTCTAGACTTATCTTTATATCTCTCTCTTAAATATTTGACAAAAATACAGCTATAGTTTCTTAAACTTAACTCAATTTTTCTTAGATTATTTAAGTTTTTTTTTATTATAATTTAATCTTCTAAGTTACATCATATATGTATCAATAGTCATTTATTTCAATTTCAACAATAGTTAATTCGATTAAAGTTTTTAATAATTTCAAACTCTATTAAATACTGCAACTGCAAGAATATGTCTCTTATATTAATTCTTAAAAAAAATTCAAAAAATTTATCAAATTTTATAAATAGTATATATATGTTTCTTGATTTTAGCTACAACAATTTAAACATGTGCAACCTTAAAAACAAGATAATAAATGTTTTCTTCACATAATCAAGTATTTAACTTTATTCATATACAAAGTAGTTTTTGGACAATCAACTTATTACGATATTATGATTATATTTTAACATTTTATTACAGTAATTTGAAAAAAAATTCAAATTTAAAAAGTTGCATGCGTAATTTAATATTCTTAAAGGCTAACAGCTCAAACAAATGTAACTTAAATGACTACATTAAGAAAAATAAACTTATAGAACATTATCGAAAATTGAACTAAACTTAAATAACTACATATATATTTTTGCCTTAATATCTTCTTTCCTAACCACATCTTCATTTTAATGGAAGCAGAAGTAGAATAATATCTGATATATTTTGCATAGAAAAATATTTTTTTTTTGTGAAATCTTATATATAAACTATTTTTTCATTACTCTATATATAGAATTAAATTATAATTTAAAAACATATCCAATCCTTAAAATTGTTGGGTATTCAATTATGAGTTGTTAGTCCCAGTTGACCAACAACGGAGGCTGTATTGGATATATAAAGAGAATGACTCATACACCTAATGCCTTAAGATTTTGGGTTGATATGTGGTGTCTAAAGTCTCTTATAAATCCTTGTTTAGCTCATTCCGAATGTTGTGCTCCTCCGGACTCCCTAACAAGTGGTATCAGAGCCTGCTTGATGGGGGAGCAAAATTAAGGACTTGGATCAGTCTAGTGGTGGGGACTCATAATTGAGGGGGAGATTGTTGGGTATTCAATTATGAGTGACTCATAATTGAGGGGGAGATTGTTGGGTATTCAATTATGAGTTCTTAGTCCCACATTGACCTCACGTTGGGCATTCTTCAATTGGAGAATGACTTCGAATGTTGTGCTCCTCCGGATTCCCCAACAAAAATAAGGAACAAATCTAAATATATTATAAACAAAAATAAAAAATATAAATTCTAATGATATTTTATTCTAAATCTTCAATATATTTAATATAAAATAGATAAAAAAAATCTCAAAATATTTAAACATATTATTCTAAACACATTTTCCTTCATTATGTAAACACACAAAAATGTTAGATTTACCATTAGAAATAGATAAATATAAATCTTTATACTCTTTTCTATCTTTGACTATGACATCATACCTTACCCTAAATTTGGTATTATAAAAAAAGATTTGATATTTCAAATTAATTATCTTTCTCATTTTTTAGTTCTTGTTATGTATTTTATTTTATATTTTTTTACAGTTTCTAAAACGCCAAAAGAAATTAAGTGAACGACTTCTAATTAATTAAACAAATTTGGTTCTGTGAATAGTTGTTACACTAATATTATACACTTTCACGTCTATTAATTAATTTTTTTTTTGTTTTTTTAAATAAGTATATGATGTCAAAAAAGAAAACAATTATTTTTTACAAAATGTTAAAAACAGTTTTACTCTTCCATTTGAATAGTTTTTTTTTCAGACATCTTTAAAACATTTTTAGAAATTTATTCCATAAAAAATAAATTTAAAATTCAATTTATATTCATATTTTTGTTTCATTCTTTTTAATTTTGATA
>JBBPBS010001143.1:5709337-5748321 GCA_037974835.1 Cicer judaicum | reverse complement strand
AAACGAAAGCAAAATTTTTAAAGACTACAAGTTTAACGAAATTTATTTTAAGGTCTAAAATCAAAATAGTTAAATTTTAGAGGGATTAAAAACTTAATATAGATATTCAAGAAACACAAAATAATCAAATAAACATTTATTTCTTAAATATTTTGTCCATATATGTCGATCTTTTAACTAATTGTTTAATGTCATATATTTATTTTAATTAAAAGAGTATCAATTACAATTAATTGTTTTAATTAATTGCCAACCAAAATTAATTTTATATATAATATCAATTGGTTATAAAAGATTTAATAGATTATAAAGTAAAAACAAAACAAAATCATACGAATGAGCGAATCAAAGAAAAAATAAAATCTTATTATTTTTGGTTAACAAATTATTAAGTTATATTGAATGTCATTCACTTAGTCACTTATACTCACACTATTATAAAGTTACTCATGCTTACACTATTATAAGTTTACTTGACTCAACACTAACAATCAAGCATCTCCAAAACAAGTAAATAACTCCAAAAAAAACCAGTTATTAACGGTCGCTTCCTTTTCACACCCAAATACCCAATAATGATTTCCTGAACTTTAAATTAAAACTTGACTTAGATCATAATCTCTTCTCATCTCATCAAACAAACAAACTAACCAAATCTTTGAGAGCTTTTTCTTTTCGTCTCTTTTTCAATCTTCTTGCGATTTTAACTTACAAGAATTTTATAATGTGCAAACCAAAATTTGAAGAACATAATCCAAGTCCTTTCTGATCTGGGAAATTTGAGCGTCCAATTTAGAATCCACCCATCACTACAAATATATCAAGGCTAATGTGGATTATTGAAAACTTATCCAAGTTAGTCTTACTTTAACCTACACCAAAGGTAGGTAACCTCATGGACCGATAATCGTTACATACGGGAATTTAATTTCTGCAATTTTGTTGAACGTGATCTTCACAGAGTTTATTTTAGTAAAATATTGTTGATGTCCAGACTATTGATTAAAGAATCAGTTGTTTGAATAACATTTCAAAGTGACTCGACATAATTTACTCAATATATTAGAGGATTTTTTTGAATTGTTTAATATATGTTTTATTGCAGAAACAAAGTTTATGATATCAAATATATGTTATGGTTATCAAAGTTTTTGAATTGTGCGGTGGACTCAAATGGGTAGCAAGTCCATTGAATGTAAGTCGGACTATTGAAAAAGTCTTGTCAAACTGGATTAAACTCTATTTCCATAACATTTAGGAAATATGTAATCAAAAAATATGTAAGCATTTTCTTTAGATTAGAGATTTCAATTTAGGAAATTGAAAATATAAATTGTAACATAAATATTTTATAAAAGTACGATCTTCTGATTATTTTATTTTATATAAATGAAATACATTTTTTTTTTGGTTAGTTAGTGGTTGACAATTCTATTTTGGTTGACAGTTACAATTTAGTTGAGAATAAAGCTTATACTAGTGAATGTGTATATATGAGACATTACGGTCATTTATCTTTATCTTTCTCTCTTTCAATCGTCATTAGATTTGTATCAATTAGCTAAGAACAAAACTAATAAGCTCAAACAAGTATGTCCCAAATATATTCAAAAACCTTGTCCCAATATTTATCGATTTTATTGTAATAAATTAGTTTTTTTTTTCTTCAAATAAATGCATTTTTCGTATCAACTTGATCCATCTAATTGATATTGTTACTCATCATTTATTACCACTATCAATTGATTTGTTCATTTTCTCTATCAATTGAGTTATAGTTCAATTAATAGTAGAAATTAATTAACCGTGATACTTATCTTTTTGCTATCGAGTTCGATTTCCACGAAATGAAAAATAGCTGAATAACGGTAATATAGTTTCGCTGCTTTCATATGAATTGAAGGATCTAAGCAAGTGATATTTCAAACAAAGTACTAAATATAATATAGAAAACAAATAAAGAAAATGTAGAGAGAGAAGGAAGAAAATTATAAAAATTGTCACACTCTACAAATAAATGATAAGATCAAGGTAGAATCATCACAAAATTAAGAAACTATTGCTAAGAGTCAAGTTTGCCTATTATTTTACCACTTTGCTTCAAAAAGTCACATGGTAAATCATTCATCTTTTGTGGAACTAACTCAAATCCACATCACACGGTATTCGAATTAGAGAGATTGTGTTGTTATATTCACGATGTTGACTTTTCGATAATGATAATAAGGATAACACCCTAATCCTTTAAGTTGTCCTACTATATTTTTCATATAAATAATAAAAAAAAAATTGAATTATTTTGAATTTGTAAACACTGTTATTAGTATTTGAAAATTGAGAATCGAATGAAGATCGAATGTACGTTTGATCAAAAATTTCAAATTTATAGAAAAACTATTGATAAAAATTCATTTGAATATACACATGAACACTAAATTTACTAACGAATCTTTTAATATTCATAACTTTTTATATATTATTATAGGAAAAATAATTGACTCGCTTTTTAAAAAGATTGGATAGTATAACATAAAATAGTGTTCTATAGATTTTTGTTTAGTATTAAAAAAATAATTGACACTTTTATAAAAGATGATAGTTCTCGTATATTAATAGTGAAATTTTATATTAAGAATTATAAGAAATATTTTAACGTTGAATCAATCAAATTTGATGATATTGAGGTAGTATGAAAATATTTAATCGTTTTTAAAATACAAATATTGTTTATAAAATAAATATTAATTAACTAACTTTATTACCGTTGCATATGTCTATCTCCTATTTGGGCCGCTCCCATCTAAAAATGGGGAAAAGTTTTAGTGAATATTTTTTCTTCTAATATTTTATATATTTTTCATAAAAATATTTTAACGTAATAGGTGATTGACGTAAGATGTCAAACTAATCATATAATGTTTTTGTATTCTATGTATTGCTAAATCATAAATCGTAAGTAGTTATAAATTTATCAAATGATGATGTGATAAATATTCATAATTGAGGAAGATATTCTACAGAAATTGAATTCTACATCTCAACAAAGTCCTATAGTTTCCTCTCACTCCTTCAACAAACTATTTCAAATCTCAAGCTCCTAAAGTTTAATTAATTTTGTATTCAAAATTAATAGTTCAATAAATTTTAGACGGTGCTCCAACTCCTTCTAACCCCACCAACATATATAATGAGATAATATAGTTGAGAATAATAACTAACTAAATGATAAGATCAATTTGAAACCGCAGCTTTCTCATCAAGCATCTTCCCACGTGCGACTTCATTGCCTTCACACGTGTATGTTCTTCATCTTCTAACCTAGAATTAGCAACATTTTCACCGACTCTTTCAAATGATATGGTTTTTCACGCTTCACGTCTTCTTAGGAAAGATTTCTTCACAAATCTCCATGAAGGATTGAACAATTATTTGGTGGTGACAATTTGCATTAAGCTCAAGAAAACATTCAAGAAGTTCTTCAAGATCTTCTTCTGAATAGATCTTTCTCTCCAATATCATTTGAAGTATTGAGTTTCGAAAATCTCCATGAGGGTCTTGTGAGTCCTTCTCAACGGCAAAACTATCTATGAGTTTGGTACTAGGTTTTATAATACAATTATTATTGTTGTTGTCGTCGTCATCGCGATGAGTAGTTTTGGCTTCCGAGATAGTGGTGGAAGTGAAATCTTCGTCGTCGAGCGAAGTGGCGGTGGTCGTGGAGGAAGTGAGGCTGCTAGGGTTTCTATTTTTGTAAATAGAGATTTTTTGTTTTAGGGTTGGTTCAAGCACATTAGACGGTTTTAGTTTGTTACAACCAAATCTTTTGTTAGATGTGAAGAGTTTTTTCATGAACCTTTTCTTGTTGAAGTTGAAAGACATCAATAGATTTATGTGTGGGAAAGAGTGATGGGAAAAGACGAAAATTGTGAAAGAATGAAAGAAGGTAGGGTTGTGGGTAGGAGTTTCTTAGTGAAATATTTATTAATGAGAGAAAGGGTTAAGAGTATTGTGGAGGGATCAAAAGGATGGAGCCATAAAATTTTGACTTTGAAGGTAGGAGACTAATAATATGATCGATGTTTTCAAAAGATCCTAATTATAAGATTCTCTTTTGCGTTTATTATGGGCAACATTATTTTATGGAGAATGATTCCGGCCCAATAGAAATCAACATATTTTTAAATAGAAGATAATAATATAAATCTAAAGGGTCTTGCAACTTAAATAAAAATTTAATAGTTTGTTTTTTATAATAATTATTAGATTAAGAGACACACTCCATGGACGACATTTATGTATGATTTTCAAAATATAAAATAATTATTTTTGTTTGTTCATCGAAACTAGTTTCATTTACAATCTTGAAATTAATGGTAAAAAAAAAAGCAAATAATTAATGACATAGACTATATATATTTGAATCATGGATATAATCTCAAAATCATATACTTTATCAATTAAGTTAGTAAATAATTATAAAAAAAATTGTAATATATTAAATAATAACATTTGTTTGGAGGCTCTTTTTTTAACATTTTTTCTAAAGCCCTTGGTTAAATTATTTGGAAATTGCACGACCCTATGACCAACAAAACACAAATAAAACTAAGGATTCATATATGACATAAAAATTTAACACTTACAAGATGGGGACAAAGTATAATATTATAATATATAAAATTAACATTTTTTAAATAGACATTAAAAATGAGAACAAACTATTATTAATTAAAGTGACATTAATAATCATTTATTTATACATGTATTTTCAATGGATCTTTAATTTCCTCACTTTAAATTACAACATCAAACTCTTCCTACTAAATTAAGATGTCATGGACATAGAATTATAGTGTTAAAATCATGATTAAATTGACCCATTCAATTAGTTGAAAGGACAATCAACTAGCTCGTTAGTCTGCATTCAATTTGAATTGCCGATTGAGTGGAATTGAATGGGTTTAATTGAACCACATTTTGTTCATCCTGTTTGCATTTATTTTGCAGATTTTTAAATTTTTATTTATTAATCATTTATTTTAATCGTAAATAAATTAAAAGATTAAATATGTATCTATAATTGATATATATATATTAAAATTTATTCAAATTATCATTTGAAATATCAAAAATATCCAACATAAATATGTCCACCCAACAAATTTATTCCAATTATTTTTTATTGTATAATAGTTTAAAAATGTATTCAAATTATTACTTTATTATGTTAATTATAGTTAATATGATTATTTAAAAATTCAATTATTTATAACATTTTATTGTATTTGTATATATATTGATGGGGTCGCAGTAGAAAAAACTCAACCCCCGTCAAAGGCAGGGATGATTACTTACTCAATTATTAATTTCAATAAATTTAAATGCAGAGGTAGAATATTTTTAAGCAGTCCAAAAGGGGTGTAAAAGCAAAATACATACTTCACCCGTCCCATTGTCATTAGTAATGAAGAAAATAAGTATTTTATAAATAAATATTAATAAACTAGATGTTATATAATATTCTCATGTTAAAATCTACAACCTCCTTCTTAAATCTCTTTAATTGATTGCTCAATTATGAAAAGAGAAATGGACCGTGCACCTCTCTATTTTACCTCCCAACCCCCAATCATAAGGAAAAGACCATATTGCTCTTAGTTTAATCCATAAAAACCTCACAAAAAATTCACTTTCCTTTTTTTACCTATTTTTTTGAAACTCTGAAAAATTCGAACCTCCCACCCACCAAAACTTTGAATCTTTAAAACATCCAAAACCAAAAAGTAAGATAGCTTTCGAAAGTTTCCTGGAGAATGAAAGTTTCGAAACATATTTAATCCAGAAAATATCAAACTTTCAAAAGTTTCGTTAAACTTGAAAGTTTCGAAACACGGATTTTCAAAAGTTTCATTGAAATTGAAAGTTTCGAAGGACATTTTTTCCATGACATATCAAACTTTTGAAACTTTTGTTTAACATGAAAGTTTCGAAATATGAAACTTTTGAAAGTTTCGAGCAATGCGAAAGTTTCGAAATGTAAATTATTCGAACATTTAGAAAGTTTCGAAAAGTTTCGTATCAAATGAAAGTTCCAAAATTTATTTCTGGTTTTTTTTAAATATTTTTCTATTTGTTTTTTAATATTGATATTGATATATTGCAGTGCCTAGAATGAGATGTGTGTTTGATCAAATTATTCGCAACTTGATAGGTGACAGAGGTGATGGTGCAAAGAGAATTTCACCAACAACATCAAACAAACGACGCAACGAAGCAAATCGTGTAATTAGACAGCATCATCGAATACAAGAGGTCCAAGATGATGACATTGAACCTACTGAGCATGTACACATGGAGGAGGATGTCCCTCAGTCTCCACATATGGAGCATGTTGTTGATGATATTCATGATGCTTCTGCACATGCTGATGATGATTATTCTGATGTTGTTGCTGATATTGATGATCAAGATCAGCAGACCGGATTTCCCGGAGGACCGACGATGACACATGTGCTGACACAATATGAGCATCACGTGGCTCGAAGGCTATGAGAATGAGAGGTATATGTTAATTTATTTTTAATTATATTTAATGTAAGGGTTTATATAAGTGCTTATATTATATTAAGTGTTTATATAAGTGGTTATATTAATTATTTAATTTAAGTTTATATAATTAAATTGTATATTTTAAGTGCTTATCTTAAGTGTTTTATTTAAGTGATTAATTTAAGTGTTTAATTATATTTATATATATGTTTAAGTTTAGTTAAATTAAATATTTATTTAAGTGTTTATATTAAATGTTTATTTACTTAATTAATTATTCGCAGTATCGTGGATCATTGAAAGTTATTACTCACAGATTGAAGCTGAAGAAGTTTGCCGAAATTCTTGTGCCAGATCCTGTAGAGCATTGGATTCAGGAATCTGAGCTGATGCATCTATCTTCAGGCTACCTCACTATGGCTGATGCTGGTCTGATATATGCATTTGTTGAAAGATGGTACAGAGATACCAGCTCATTTCATCTGCCATTTGGAGAAATGACTATCACTTTAGAGGACATCGCGACTCTCCTTCACATCTCACCACATGGTAAATTTTTTTATGCATATATGAACATGAACAAAAATAATGTTGCAAGAGCTGCACATGAGTACTTAGGTGCATCATGGGAGGAAGCATGTGCTGAGATTAGTTATAATAAATGTACCTAATATAGATTGCAATGGTTGCGTAATTTATATAGCCGTCTCATTTAAACTAACTAGTTTGAGTGTGCGGCTAGAATGTATCTGTTGCATTTAGTTGAGTGCACTATTTTCGCCGATAAAACACATACGCGTGTTGAGGCGAAATACATTACTTTTTTTTTATTGATTTACATCGTTGTCGGGATAATTCATGGGCTTCCGCGGCATTAGTTTTCCTTTATGATAATATGGGAGATGGAGCTGTCAACGACACTCGACAATTGGGAGGTTACATGACTCTACTACAAGTATATCATTTATATTAAGTTGTGTTATTTATTTATTTAATTATCAATTTAATTATTAAGTTGTGTTATTTTACTATGTTAATTATGTTGTAGTGTTGGATTTACGAACATTCTTTTGATGGTGGATTAGTGACATATCGTCAGAGACTTGATGCTTTGTTGCTCGAGGATGTAGTGTTTACACCTTATGATGACGATCGAGCTAATCATCCATTTGAATCGATTTCGATGTTCTTTGGATATCTTCGATGTGGTGGAGTCTCAGTCCCATATTTTCTAGAACGATGTCTTCGACAGTTTGGTCGTATTTAGTGCATTCTGTGTGACGTTCCTTCGATGCCGAACAATATAGATTGGGTCTGGCAGACTAAACGGTATACATCTGAGAGTAAATAGATAATTTTCCTTATGAGAACAAGTTACTGTCGATTCTGATTTTGATTTATATCTTCCACCTATTTCGCATCCCAAAATCAATTTGTCTTTTCTTCCCCTCTATCGGTTGCTTTATCTGATCGAATGGTAATAATTAAAATTTCATTTTGCCTTCCAATGATTTTTGCCCATTCAAATACAGCTTCTCGAGAAGGAAATACCTACAAATTATGTTTCAAATAAAACATCATATATATCGTTATATTAAAAAAAATTATCGGTGACAAATTATCAATAAGATTAATACCTGATCGGTAATGAATTTTTCTGTAGAATCTATTATCTTTCTTGAGGCAAGAACCTCAACTCTACTCATACCTAATTTCAAAAATAGTAACAAATTTAAATAGTAATAAATTTAAGGCTAAATTACATTCGTGGTCCCTTAACTTAATTTCAGGTAACGTTTTAGTCTTTTATCTTTTTTTTTTTTCTGAGTTGATCCTTTATTTTAATTTTAAGTGACAATTTGATATTTTATGTTTTAAAATGTCAACAATGTTGTCCTTTTTTTTACAAAAATTCAAAAAAATTATCAAATTTTTTAAACAAAACTCATAAAATTCATTATTATCTTCAATAAAATACAAATTTAATCAAATTGATAACTTAAATCTTGAAATAAACTTATATTTTCGTTCTTTATTTGATGTTGTTGGAGATGAAAATATGAGTGTATTTGAATATTTGAGTTATGAATTTGATAAAATTTGCATTGGATTGAAGATGATTATCAATTTTATGGGTTTTGGTTAAAAAATTTGATGATTTTTTTGAATTTTTGTATAAAAAAGGATAACATTGTTGAAATTTTAAAACATAAAATATCAAATTGTCACTTAAAACTAAAATAAAGGACCAACTCGGGAAAAAAAAAGATAAAGGACTAAAACGTTACCTGAAATTAAGTTAAGGGACCAGTGATGTAATTTAGCCTAAATTTAAATAAAAAAAATCAAAATTTCAAAACTTTCGAAATTCTTGAAACTTCCGAAACTGCATCACTTTGAAACTTTCACATTGCTCCAAACCTTCGAAAGTTCTAGAAACTTACGTTTCGGAACTTTCACCTTCATCAAAAGTTCTGAATAGTTGTGTTTCAGAAGTTTCGAATTTAACGAAACCTTTGAAAGTTTCTGGAAAATATAACTTCGAAATTTTCAGCTTCCATAAAAGTTTCGAACGTTTTTGTTTTTACATAGATTTACATTTTGAAGGTTTGGTTTAAAACTAAAGTTTCGAATATATTTAAAAAAACTCACTTTATATTATTTCAAAAGTTTGAAACTTTTATATTATTTCAAAAGTTTGAAACTTTCTAATGGTGAGAAATTTTTGGTAACTTTCGAAAGTGGGGGTGAAAAAAGATCATGGTAAATTTTTTTTCATAATTTATATAAGGTAAAAAAGAATAGAATGGTCAATAACAAAAATTGAACAGATGAAAGAAAGGTAAAATAGAGGAGTCGCATGGTACATTCCTCGTATGAAAATGATTGAAAGATACACCAAATCCTTAGCTTCTTGGGCCTTAAGCTTGTATTGTGTATTAAAATTGTGAGGAATTTACTAGACACGTCTACATTTGGATCACATACCCCCTATATCTAAATTGAAAGTACTGAATTGCCCTTTTAACGTTAAGGTAGAAAATTATTTTATTTTTCTATTCATTCCTGAAAATCCCAAAACCCAACAAATGAGTTTTCTTTTTAATATGATCTGGATTTTTTTTATTTGTTAAATTATCGGAACACACCATAACAAATTTTGCAATGTTTAAAACTTTGGAATATTTCTAATTTGGATACTACTTTCTGTTTCGACTATTTTACGATGTTGAGAAAAAAATCTCAAAAAAATTAAGATTATTATTTTTAAATGAAAAGGACAAAAAGTCGTATTTAAGAAAATTGTAGAAGTATATAATAGACTTGATATGGAGGTGTTTAGTAGATTTATCAAAAAGAACAATGAGTAACAATGAAGACATCTTTAACATATAAATGGTTAGTAGATGCAATGTCATGAAGAAGAAAATGAGTTGTAGCATATTAAAGCTGCACAACCTTCAATTTGCTTTGAGGCCTTTTTTTTCAACAATTTGCTTTGAGGCCTTGAGGGTCTGTTTAAACCTAATAGGCTAGCCCATGTTGTTGGGTTCCTTTGGATCAGTACTAGGTGCTGGTAGAGTTTAATTTGTTGACAAAAAAAAACTTTTTATTTTGATAGGTATATAACTAAATATTCTAAATATTCCACGTTTAAAGAGAAGATAATAGATTGCTAATAAACGGAGAGCGCGACATTCGGAATAGACTAAGGATCAAGATTCTTAAGAGACTTAGACATCACATCTCAACTAAAAATCTTAAGGCATTGAGTTTATGAGTCATTCTCTTTATATATCCAATGTTTTCTCAATTCCTAGCCAATATAGGATTAACTACTCATAATTGAATTTTAATATTTAGTTGTACTATTTTGACTACAAATCTATTGTTGTTCTTTGATACTTATATTTTGTTGGGCTTTACAATCAAGCTTTTTATGTTAAGCGGGTGAGTTTTATTTAAACACTTTTTGTTTGAATCATGTTATAATCCGATTCACGAGTCTATGTAGACGAAAAAAAATATAATAGAAGTCCAAAATCAAAATCACAACCCAAAATTAAAGTTAAAGAAGGTAAAAGCATAAGCATTAGGACAACCAAAACTATCATTTTCAATTAATTTCCACGCCCTTTCCTTTTCATCTTCATGTTAAGAGCTACAGTTTCCACAAAAGGCTCTTCCATAAAAGTAGACATTAATTATCTACCATACAACTCTAGTTACGATTAAAAAATATTAATTGAGCTCCTTTATATCAAAGACAACATTCTAAAAGATCATAAAATGTATCACAAATTATGAATATTAAAATTTCTTCGAGGAGCCAAATCAAATAATTAAGCGGAACCGTTTTTTTCTTGAGGAATTTAACCAGTAGTTACTTTGCATTAAAATTTTTCCATATATAATCAATTACTTTCAAAAAAAATAATAATAATTACTTTCAAAAAAATTTTACAAAATTAAAAGAAAGTTATAATTTTATGTATTATATTTAATATTGTTCTTTAACTCCTAACTCAACTTTAAATATTATTAAATTATACGTTTTTAAATTTGAAATCGTAATTATGCGAGCTAATTAAAATTATATTTAAGATTAAAAAATAAAAAAAAATAAAAAAAATGGATAACAACTTTTGAAAAGGGTGGTTGAGATTAATCAAATTCAATTAGAACTAAAGTAATAATCAAACCAAAGTTATTACTTTGCTTAAACATCACTTAAACATCAACAACACAACTTTGCAAATACTGAAACTTCACCGCCGGACCAGAAACTTCAAAACCACCGTCACCCTTATCTCCGGCTACCCGAATAAAAGCCGGACAGTTAACATCAATATGATACCTTCCAGAAACCCAACTCCCCACTTTCCATTTAACCCTTCCGTTGACTTTAACGTTGACCAACACTCCACCTGAAAGTTGATCCTGTCTAAGAATTTCCGACAAGTAAGGCGACACCGGAACGCCAACACCATAAAGTAACGGCGACCAAACGGTGATGTCACGGTGACCTTGATAAGCTTGTGGAAGTTGAGTGGCGAGAGAGATTTGTTGTCCTCTGTAAGAAACGTATGCGTCAAGTTTGTGATAGTAAATTCCGATTTTGGAGTTTGGATTGATGGATGAGAGAGTAGCTTGGATTGTGAGTGTGAGTGTGTTTGGTGTAATTTGGGTGGTTGGGGACGGTGGTTCATCGGTGGAAGAGAGGTTGAAGGCGAAAACGGTTGCGTCCTGGAGGACAAAACGGGGTTTGGTGGGACGGAGAATGATCCATATTAGAAAGACGATGAAGAGGATGAAGATTATAAAAGTTAGGATACCCGCAAATATGCGGCGGATGAGTTTACGGTATTGGTAATCATGGTAGTCACATCCTTTGGTCATGGTAATATAGTTTTGTATAAATTATTACGATTCTTGAATTAAACCACAAATTTTATGAAATGGTTAAGAATATGTAATAGCTATACCATAGTAGTGGCAATTTTTTGTTGTTGTTTGTGTATATTTAGAAAGGGTGGAGATATGAATGAGAGGATATATGTGTTGCTTTGGTTGTAATGGAACGGAAGTAGTTATTTTGCAGAACGTTTGTTATATAAGTAAGTAATTTGTAGGTGAATGTATGGTACATGGGTTGGGAGGGTTGTTAGAGGGTAATAATTTGTTATAAGGACTTAGTTTAGTTTGGTCTTTGTGTTCATATGTGTCTAAGCTTGTAGTACACGGTGAGTTGATTTCAGTTAATTTTAGTACTCATATAAGGTTGACGTGGACTTATACAAGAGTCAGTCTACTTGGTTACTTTTTATAGCCATAAGATTTTATTGATCTAACCATCAATATAATAGTTAGTAAAATATTGGCTATAATATTACTATCTTTGTCTTTAAATATAATTTTTTTTCTGCAATAAATAATAAATTTTATAATAGAAACATTAATTAATTAATCATTTATCTTCAAAAATAAATTTGTAAAAAAAAATCGATTCTTAACAATTTAATATTGCAATTCACTTTAGTATTTCATTTCAACTTGAATTCAAATAGAACATAATAGTTTATGCAATCAATTTTAATGTGTAGAGTACAACCATATGAAAATATGAAAATATCATGCATATAGATTTTGTCATTAATTTTAATGTATTATATATAACCGAATTGTCACGATGATCTCAATATTGATGTGGCTTTTTTAGCTGAGATATATTAGTCATGTACAAATTGTAACCCAAGAGACTGAGATTGTTCTAAAATGTGTGTATCATTTGGGTTATAGTTTTAAAAAAAAAAATCATTGTTAGATGTTAGTATAACAATTTAATAATGTTATATATATATATATATATACATATTATTTTATTTTTTGAAACTTAAATTTTACCATGTAGAAAATGAGTGTAAAGAATTTTTATATAGATAGTTAATTACAATTCTTCTATTTTAAAAAATATTTGACTTATTTCATTGCACAATTTTATTTGACTGTATACTAATTTATGAAATATGAAAAAAAAATTATACATATATTTAAGGTTACCACCCATCAAAAAGTATTTCAATTAACTAAATTTATATATAAAATAATTTTTTTATAAGTAAATATTAGTATGTTCAACTATGAAGGGTGTATCTTTTGTGAGTATAAAAATGGTTAACAGAACAAAGTACTAGTATAAGAGAATATGGGGTTCTGTGTACATATGCCATAGAACTCAAGTTTTTCACAAAATTCCTCAAATCCTTAACTGGCATGAATCAGGAGGAGTGTTTGTAGTATGTTTCCCTCCAAAGGGTTGTAATTAAACACATATATAAGCCTCCAACAAATAATTTAAGAGTAAACCACTCTTATAATTTTTCAAAATATAACATTGTCATTTTTGTTCATCACTTAATTTTTAAAATATATAATTTGTTATCATTAAAGTCTTTAAAAAATATAATTTATTGTCAAAATAATTTATGACAATTATAATATTTAAGACTAAATTGATTGATATTTTAATAGTTCGGAGATCCAATTAAATTTTTTTACTGAGTCAAAAATCAAACTGAAAATATCTTATATTTTTAAAGATTAAAATAATAATTTATTCAATATTTAATCTCTTTTTTCAACTGGAACTGTGAGTGTGACTCGTCATATTGTGTGAAACTAATTCTTTCTGCATTGAGTATATGCTCAAATGATGATCACATATAATAAGTAAACTGATCATTAAACAAAGTTAAGCTTCTATCAATATGAAATGAGATGTACATGGTGAGTTAAACACCAGTAGTTATTGTTAAGATTATATATTTTTTATTAGAAATGATAAAGTTAGTTTTATTAAATCAATTAATTTTATATATAGATCATTTTATTCTTTTGATATCTTTTTTAATTATCAATATGAAATATTTTTAAGGATTTTATTTTGTATTAAATTTTCAAGTTTATTTTTAATATGAAATGAATCTTCATCTCTACAATTCTATTATTTCTCACATGGTATGAGAATGATAACGATGCACCGCAATTCACAACAATTTTAAAGATGAAGAATTTGGGATTGAATGGAATAGAAAATATTCAGCAAAAAAGATGAAGAATGTTTTTCAAAATCTTTGCAGCACAAGTTGTTAATCAAGAAAATGCTTATTTTATGATTAAGAACGTATTTAAAAATCAGCTCCATCAATTTTGTTTTATTCACATTGAATCGAAGAATCTCTTATCATATAAATTAATTTTATAAAAATGAATTAAATCTACACTAACTAAATTATTAGATAATATAAATCGTACATGTTGATAAAATATAGTAAATAGTGAGAAGCTCATCACCCCATAAGCAAAGAAAAACATTATGTTGAAGGATCATTTTCTTATACTCCTTTTTACTTTCGCTATCAATTATACATACAGATTATTATTATTATTATTATTATTTAAAAAGATTAATAGGTAAAGTCTAATCAACGGATGTTCACTGAAATTTCTTGTCACTATAAAGTTCAAACCGATGTTACCACTATTTGGAAGGGTATACCTTGGAGGAAATGCACATACAGATGGCCTAATGCATCGCTTTCCATATATGTTAGCAAAGGATGGGACTTTTTCCAACACATGATGAATCAAAAAGTATGATACTCTACCTCACAGCGGTTTAAGGGCGAAATCATTAAAGTTAGGTCTTTAAATCTTAAAATAAATATATTTGTTTAATAAAAAAAATCTCAAAATTAAATAGTAAGATAGTGTATAGTGCATAATTAAAAATTGGATACTGTATAGTGGATCCACTAATTCTGATCTTGTTCCTAACAAATTTTGATTAGATAGAGGTAGACTGAAAAACGAACTCGTGGGACCATCACAACCATATGTGACAATAAGTCCTAAGATTATATTATTATAATTATAATTTAACGTGTGATGGAGGTTGGAAGTTGGTGATAGATAAGTTTAGGAAAACAACCGTTTATTCCCAAATTTGCCTTGTCTTTCAAGGTAGACATGTAGGCCTGCTGGGAAGTGTTGTTCGCATATCATGTCCTTCTAATGCATGCCTTCTTTCTGGTCATTTTCTCAATGACTTGTTAGTTTATTTGATGATGATATTGTGGCTTTGTTACACGTGACTTTTTTTTCTTTGAAATAACACATCACAATGACAACTTTCCTTAATTCCTTTTCTCACCACACAAATTCCTTGAGGAAGTCTGAAAATTTTGACGTTTAGCACTACTCTGCTCGATTTTATTTGGTACATTATACTAGTATTATTACTATGTTCAATTTGTAAACAAGAAAACTTGTAAAAAAAATTGAAAACAAGAAAATAAATGTATTTGGATCCCCTGTATCATATGTGTAGCAATTAAGGAGATCGTTAAATTTTTAAATTTTGTAAGAGTAAACTCATGTATCTAAATTCAACTATCTCTATAGGTACACTATGTTGGAGCCATCCTCAATATTTCCTTCAAATATACATTTTTCAATCTCCTTTTTTTAAATTAAAAAAAAAAAATCAAATCTTTATTTTTTTATCTGTTAAAATTCATATAAATATCATCAAATTTTGTGCGACATGTAATTTAGTAAATTTTATTTTAGAATTTGACGTAAATATAACACATTATTTTAAGTGACTTGTGACTTGAGTAGTCCGATAGTAGTGATCTGATAGCAGGTGATTCAATGAATTTTAGATGAATTTTAATACAATTTTAAAATTTGAGTTGGATCTAATTCAATTTATATAAAATCAGTTTGTAAAGTGAAAATTGTACTATGTATAAACACGTTATCCGGTCTTCTTATTTCATCATATCTAGAACTCTTTTAAGAGCTAGCACTCCTTTTATTTGGTTATGTATGAATCGGAACATTTATAGAGTGATTCTGAATGTGAATGAGTTCCGAGATATTTAGCAACAGAGCATGGCAAATGGTAATTGTGTACTTGTAAAACACACTTAAAGTCAATGTTTGCTTATGGTGGATGAAAATTTGCAAAGTGAATAGTTAGTTGTTTAACTGTCTCTCAACAGTCTAAATTATATGATGACTATCACCAAACATCTAACTTTTTAACTAATTAAATCAAGTATGATACATAAGACAAAATCAATTTCAATACTACCTACCATAAATCTAAACACACATTTTCTCTAACTGCTTTTCTATCTTCTATTGAAGAAATAATACGAATGCTGTAAAGTAGCAGTAGAATTTTATCTCAACCATATGAGTATCTCCAAAGAATCAAGTTGGCATCATATACTCTACTTTCAGAAAATGAATCAAAATAAAGGGAACTGACAAAATGCAAAAGTGATACATAGGAATAAAGTGAAGATAGTCACATGATTTCACTTCGTTGATGAATGATTCCAATTGCAAAAGATAAAACGAATAGGAAATGGAAATACAGAAGGAAGATAGAGAATCTATTTAAATCCTTATAAGCACCTTAGGAACACACCAGAACTAGCTACTTCGTTATGAGATTAATATATTTAAGTTTAGAATCTAACAAAAAAAATACCCTCTCTGCATATATGAATTACATTTGAAATAAATTTTTGAGCAAGTATTTAAATCAACTCATAAAATAACTTATGGCAAATATGTAGCTTATTTCAATAGCATGTTCATATTAACTTATAAATTTACTGTTTTTTTCAGATGTAACGAAAAACTAAAAGGATAATGTAGGTGAATTGATATTTTTGAAAGTTGTTCAGGTAGGAGGAGTGAGTGTGGAAACATAAACAAATATCTAATAATTGTTGATTTGCTTAGTTAAAAAAGGGATTGGATTTCATTCTTTTTAGGGCTCCAGCTCAAGACTTTCTTAACCAATTAGGCAAAACCTAGCTTGTAATGCAATTATGCAATAAAGAAACTCTTGCATGGTCACAACCATTTAGACACACATACGCATTACGCACATAAAAAAAAGAGAGAAAGAAAAAGAAAAAAAATTAATAAATGATTTTTTTTTGTCCAAATGCTTGTGACAAACTAATATTTTTTTATGCAACAAATGAAAAATATTTGGACACACGAAAACTAAACAACTAAGTATGCAATATTAAAAGTTTTTATTCTTGGTGAGTGTTCATCTAACTTCTCCGTTTTTCAACTTTTTATTGGATTTTAATTTTAAGTAGAAAAAATTTACTATCAGAGTCTATCTTTGGATAAAATATTTGAGGGTGGAGAGTCAAAATCAGAGGTGCAGACTAGCACTCAGTTTTAGTCATTGTAAAAGTAACACAACAAGTAAAACAGCATGAAGCCCAATCAATCTCAGCTCCAGGGATTAGTCCCTCTCTTGCCTCCTTCCCCCGAATTGGAGGCCCGCTTTAGTCCTTTCTATGTCATATAATTTCATCGGCCTAAAATTTAAAGAACATTAAGCACGTTTTAGAGTGATCCATTGATGTTGACAAAAAAAAAATGATAATTTATTTTTCAACAAGAACAGTTCATTAAGAGTTTTTTTTTTTCTTTGAAATTTTAAAGAGTAATTTAGACTTAGTATTTCTGCCTCCCATAATGTATTTAAGAAAAACATCAAACCACTCAATTTTATTTCAAGTTAATTCCATTTTAATTTTATAAAATATTATTTATCAAAGTTAGGTTTTTGAAAATGTATTATTGAATTCTTTCATGTTTGCATATTTGGTCCTCATGTTAGGTTTTTGTTTGAATTTTTAATGATGTTACAACCTAATCAAATAAAGTTTGTTTTTAAATTATTTGATTGCAAATAAATAAATTACAAATTATTATCACTATAATAATTATTATTATTTTTTGTGGTTCCAACAAATAGATTTCATATTCATGAAAAATAAAAACTTAAAGGATAGATTTTATTGTTGTCAACTACACAGATGAATGCTCATTTAACTTTTCATATTTTTTTTTTATCATATTATCCTTTTTTATAATATAAAATGCATTACTAGATCTTAACTTTCAAGAATGTATTTGAGACGGAAAAAAAAAATAGAAGACGGATGACCACTAAACCGAACCATTATAAATCCAATCACAAGTGCTTATTGTGTCCTTGATATCACAAAGAAAAAAATCCATAACTTTTTATCTGTCGATAACATAATTTTGATAAAACACACGTATGAATCGTCCATAAGAGATATTTAACCATATACATAAGATATATACAATTTAGCTCTTTTAAAATAAAAAATAAGATATATAGAATTTAGCTCTTTTAAAATAAAAAATTAGTTAAGTGAATGAATAAATAATAGATATTATAATTACTATATATATATACACTAGACATTCATTTCACAAACCTATAAAACTCGGATTTGGATTGAGTATAATATGATCCCATTTACAAGTTTCAATTTATAAGACTCTTTGAAATTTCAACTGCATTAATTATTTTTTACTAACATACTCCTAATTACTTTACATCTTTTCTTACAACCAATAATAAATAATATAATTAAAACATTAACTAATTATCTCTTTTTAAAAATAAAATTGTAAAGCAATGTTTATTATCAACAAATATAATAATACTACTTTCAACTTTCTTAATTCTCATAATTTAGTCAATGAAGTCCTATATTTAGAGACAAATGTAATATCATGCTTGAAATCTTTTAAGTTATTTCAAACTTGAAATCTAGACTCTAATTTTGATCCAACAACCAAGATGTGTTACTACATACAGTGATAAAGTTGTGACCTCACGCAACGGGAATTCCTAAAACTCCCGCCCTTCTCTCATAAAAAAGACAGCAAGGATGACAAGTCGCCAAGCACTTCCAATAAATGCTAGTCTTCAAGGTATTCAATAATTGAATGAATACAATTGTATTGCTAAGCAAACTCTGTTGAACCTTAAAATAAAATTTTACATAAATGATATAAAGGTCATCTATTGGCAGGTCTGGCATTATCCTTTCGTTAACCTGAGAGAGAATAATGCACCGTCCTTTCATTATTTGCAAAGGATCCATGATTTCTAACAAATAACCCATACACACATAGTACTTTCTAAGATCAATAAAATACATTGTACACAAAGGTTGAGACGTATCTCAGGAGTGTGAAAAGGCTTTCCAAATTTGTAATCATAAAACCTGCATCAATCAGAAGGTTAAAGACAAAATGCAATTTTTCAGTTAAATGAACAAAAATAGGTGACTGGCAACGTAAATCTTGACCACCATATTATAGTGAATCAAAAAAATGTAATCAAACTTGCCACCACCAATGCCACTGAAGGGAAAGGATTACTACTGATGCAGAACCAAGGAAGTCAATTATAGTTAGTTCAAGCTGTCAAACTGTTCATGCTACAATAATAATATCAGGCTTGATGCTACCCAAGTGGAAATATTTTTCTTGAAAATGTGGCTGAACTACTATAACAATATGATTTTGTTTTATTTGTACTAGTATGTTTTAGTCACTATAACAATATGACCTTTGGTATTAGACTTGTTTAAAGGCTATATTTTAACAAGGGTTTATAATCTTCGATTCTATAAAAGGACTTCAATGGCTTTTCTATACAGGGCTACAGTACAGGTTAATCCTAAGACATTTATGCTACATCAATAATGCATTTATCTTCATATTGAGTTTGAGCCCCTTTTATATAGAATACATTCCAAAACCTTGTAAAATATGGCTCAGCAATGCCTAATTCATCAACTTAAAAAGCAAACAAACGTTTTCACAAAAATTACATACAAATTTTCACTTTAAAGACAATTACTGATAAAAACACAAATACCCAACTCAAACTCATGCTAAAAAACTGACCAACTGTTGTTGAGGTCAAGTCAATAGAGTCATTTCAGATCTTACCACAACGACCACTCCTCCAATTTCAAAATTAATAAGAATCCCAAAATTAGAGCTAAAATAAAACAGACAGATGCATCATATATGCCATATTAAAAATGTCAACTTCAAAAGGTTAATAAATCCATCGTACTACTAAGTACTAACAAAAACCCAACACAGATCCCAAACAGACTCATATGACACCACATGGGTATCCGTACTAGCCTGTACCACTACCATCAATTAGTGAGACAGGACAACCCATGTCTAATATCCCTTGCCAAATCAAACACATTTAAAGACTTCATCAAATGGCTAAGCTAGCCTGTAACTCGGAAGAACACTTAACATCATCACTAAGCCTTCAACAACAAATATGTCTTGTCATGACTCAAAGTTCATAGATAAGTACTCAATTAACAAAACGTCTTCATTTAGTATGCTTGGAAACAACAGTAATAGAACAACTCTCATAACCCACTATATTCTGTGTACACACGAGGAACACGGAAATTTTATATGTTGTTTTCTTGTGATGATGGAGTGTAACAGAAAAAGAAAAGAAAAAGTAGAAACTGAAAGTGTTTCTTTTACGCTGTTTGGGATGGTTGAAAAAAGAAAGAAATTCAAGGATATCTTGGTCTTTTGAAAAACAATTACATTTCTCTCATTTTACTTTCTATTCAACCAAACTAAGAAAGAGAGACAAATATTCCTCTTATACCAAACAATACATCAATTTTACTCTATTTTTCACATCTTTCTCGCCTATTTCTCTCTACTCACTTTCTTCCCACAACCAACATACCCACCCTTAGTTAGATTTTACGCAAACAAAAAATGCCCTATTGATAATTTTATCAACCTTCTCCCTTTGGAATCAATGTCAAAGAACAGCTAAAACTAGTTCTATCTTCTATGATCTAACAGATTGGCTGCCTCCATTCTATATCAATAGAAACATCAACTCAAAAAACCATCCACTAAATCAAAAAATACTAGATGGCATTCATGCTTTCAATTCAATAACAGATACCAAGTTCAACTACTTAGAGAGTTAGCAAGTAATAAATAATTGTGAAGCTTGTTATGAAAATGGTCGAAAGTTTATCCCTTGAAAATAGAAGATCCTATATCATCATACTTTGACATTAACCACTAAAATAACACAACGAATGAATAAACCAAAAACAACGTGTTAATTAACTTCTAAACTAATATTTTCATTAGCTTCTTTTCTTATGCACTATGGAAAATACAATCACACTCAAATCAAGTAGAATAGCGAGAAGAAAAAAAAACTGAGAATTATATACAGTCATAATAAGCTAATCAATAAGATTCAATTTAATTTCGTACCTATATCAAAACGCATAGTTATAAACTGCTGAAAACATTAATCACAAGATCCAATTTCAAAACCTAGGGTTTCAAAAAAAAGGGAAACCCTAAACAAATTAGGGTTAACCCGAAAACAAGTCAAGTCCACACCTGACATTCTTTGGAACCACCGTACAAATCACCTGAACTACCCTTCGACGAAATTCCGACGAGGACTTTCCGGCAGAGAATCTTAAGAATCCTTGTCCTAAACCTCCACGAACCAGACCGAAACGAAGCGGAAGCCACAATCTGAACATCAAAAGGAACAGAACCGCTAGATTTATCAGCGTTGAGATCGTTAACAGCGCGAGATTCAAGGTAAACGTTTGCGGCGGAGAAAGTAGCGTTGAGAGTGGTTTCCGACTTTGTATCTTGCTTAAACGGAGCGAGTTGCGATTCAGCGATGAAGTTAGAGTGGTAGAAAATGGAAGAACGGAGGACGTTATAAGTAACGGACATTTTCTTGTTAGCGTTACGGACGTTAAAAGAGAGGCGCCACGTGCCGGTTAACGATTGGTTGGAAGCTGAGAAGTTGGAGAGTGAGAGAGTTGTTAAGGTGAAGTGAGGGAGAGAAGGACGGAGGACAAGCCATGTGATGACTAAAATCACGCCGAAGATTACGACGAGGCAAATCATGGTGGCGAAGAAAGCGCGGAAGAAGGAGCGGGAGGCGTAGAAACGGGGTGGTGTGGGAGGGTTGTAGTAATCTTGTGGATGGCGAGCGGCGTAGGGGTATCCAGGTGGTGGTTGGCCATTGTTGTGGTGGTTGAAGGGTGGGGCTGGGTAGCCGGTGGCGGGTCTGGAAGGATCCTGCATTAGTGGGAGTGATTATTGCAAAAGTTGGATGAATGATTAATTGATTATGAAAAGCACTTAAGCAGTGTGGAGTGAGAGAGTGGAAGAAGAGAAGAGAAGTGAGTTTTGGAATTTTTGGGATTCTTAGGTTAGAAAAATTCGAGGTAAATTGTTGGAACAAGAAAGAAATTCCCCTTACAAATCACATCCCTATTTTTTCCAATTAGAATAAATTGCCGTTTCGATTAACGTGTGGGTGACCATTTTTCCATCTTGATTTCTCAACCGAATCACCCATTCAGCATATTCTTTCCGTTTAACTTTTTCTATTTTAAACTAAATTACATGTTTACGACTCTCATATTTTATTTTATTTTTATCTCTTAATTTTATTCTCGTGAAACATATTAATCATTTCGGTTACTTCTTCTTTAGAGGTTAGTCATCTTATTAATTTTAAGTTTAATGGTTCAGTTCACCATTTATTTATTATAAAAACGAAGTTCCCCTATTTCCTTAATTCAATAATCATTTTCAAGATAAAATTGCAATTTTCACTATTAGACTCAAAACTTCAGCAACTTCATTAGAAAAAATACAATCATTACTCATTTTCAAATACTCAAACAGTAATATGTCATACATTTTTTCATTATCTACTAAAAATACAGATATAAAAAGTAAGACAACTCACCCAAACACTACAAAAGTATAGCTCAAACTACCAAAAATCTCATACCAAATTACCATTGATAAATCATACATAGAAACCAAGTGAACCTCTAACTCCAAATGACTCAAACAAAAAGCACATTTTTATGCTTCCACCTCTACAATTACTTTTCTTCTAAGTTAAGTAAAGGATGTAATCTTTCTCTCTCAACAATTTTCAAGTGAAAACAATCGCTTTAGATAAACCAATATTCTTTAAATCAAAATTTAATACTCAAACTTTTTCCTTGAGCAAACCCAAAGGAAGCAAAAAGATTAGGAACAAAGACTTATAAATTAATGAGACAAAATATACTTTGTGTACATCATTCAACACCATTTGTCATACTCAATTAAAAGGAATCGAATATGCAAAGATATGTAAAATTTTGATATCATCAATTTCTTCTAAATAAACAATATTTCCTATTATCTAAAATTTCACTACAAACAATGCCACCCACCTACCAATTATCTCATACAAGAAGGAAATGGATACTCAAAAATAATATTTTTAAATATATTTTCCATGAATCAATTTACCCCTAGTACCTTACTAACCTCTAATGTAACATATATGTTTTCACCAAATTAGAGTATGTAAAGGACTCACCACGATAACAAGATATTCATAAATCAATTTAAAAATTAGATTTAGAAAAGTTAATAATTTGACCTTTTACCGCTTTTAAGATAGTCAAAACATTTTTTATTGCTTCCACTTCAATTGTTTAAAAAAAATAACAATCATCCGCAAAAAGTAAATGAATCGAAATAGGAGTACTTGTGCAAATTTTAATTCCATGATTTTTCCCCTTTAGATCCAATTATGTATATTAAATTAGATAACCCTTTAACAAACAAATAAAGTGAAAAGAGATATCATTGCGTTAAACTTCTCCCAAGATAAATAGAATCAAGTGCACTATCAACACAATGTCAACACAACATATCCAAAATAAAAAAGAAATTGAGTTTCAAACCCACATTTTAAGTAAAATACCAACACAATGTCACTATAAATTTAAAAGACAAATTCTTAATCAAATTCATGTTTTTCTTTTAAGTATTTTGTATTATGATAACGATAATTGTCCTACTAAAATGATTTATATTGACTATAAAAATAAAATTGATGACTTTTTACTTGTTGTTATTAAATAAAATTGGACAATTCATATTTTAAGAACGAATTTTAAATTACAAAAATTGTTTAAAAAGTTAATATGTCATGTTTCCTAGTTTTGACTAAAAGAGATCACGACCTAAACATATGCATATGCATAGAACTAGACAAGCAAAACATGTAAAATGACAAAGAAAGCATTGATTATAGATAGGTAGTGATTGTGATTCCTTCAAAACCAGATTACTACCAACCCCATGAACATTTTCGTGTTTCTTAATTAATAATAAAGGCATAGAGGTGAAAGGCACAAATGCTCACAGAGAGATGCAAAAAGTAACACTGGCAATCAAGGAAGACCAAAACCGCGTTAATTACCACCCAAAATAAATAAACCGCGTGAATAAAATGGAGCATAACTTTCTAGCCCCACCATCACGATCACTAGTATATTCTACCGCGAGAGTTTACATGTCAACTGAATTTTTTTTCTTTAAGAGTGAAGGACGTATCTATATGTCAATTCATGAAAAAACATTATGAAACACGGATAAGGATACAATACAGATACATTTTTCTTTAAATTGTATATTTGTAATGTATTTAAAAAAATGTATTACAAATATACAATTTAAATACGTTAATAAATTTTAATAAAAAACTACTAAATGCAAGAAGAATTGCAAACAAAATAGTCGATTAATAATTTTTCGTTAGTGTGTAACTATGGTGAGTTGGTGACTGTATAATTCCTACAAAATTATTTAATAAATAATTTTAGTTTATGCTGAAATAAAATATTTATGATTATCTTTCATCTTCGAAAAAATTAAAATTTTAAAATTTTTTAATTTTAAATAAATTACGTATAAATTGTTTTAATATAAAAAATTTAATATAAAAATATAAATTTATAAATCAAATTTTAAACTCATTTTTTGTAAATGAATTTTTTATATTATTATAAATATGCATATAAAAATTCATTCAAAAACATATTTCGACTTAATAACAAACTAATATTGCACATATAATAATTTTATAAAAATTAAAAATTATATTTGATTTTATAGAAACTCAAATTAAAATATTAAAATTTTATATAAAAAAACATATTTGACCTAAAATGAAAATTAAATGTAAAAATTTTAAATTAATATAGTAACTGGGGAAAATCAACCACAACATCGACAACAAACAACATGAGTTTCATATTTTCATTTTGTCCCACCATGGCCAGCCTGTTAATTGATTTTCAAACTACAGAGAATATACAAAAAGATCATGCTTCTTTCCTCCGCCTAGCTTTCAACGTGGCAGTCCTTCCCAATACCTAGGAGCTTACCTGTGTCTTTTATGGCAACGAATCCAACATCGAGATTGCCACAGTAAATGTCCAAGAACTTTTGCCTACTTACCCATATTCCAGCTTCAAATACAACTCTAGCCAACATTTTCAAGTCAAAGTTCACTATCCCTTTATTCCAATCCTTAACCAGATCATCAGAGACCACCTTATGAGATAGTAGATGAATTCCTTAAGCTAAAGGCAACTTTCACATCCTTGTCACTGTTCTTCTTCAAGTGAATGGGTTGTAGCACAATGGCCCTCGAGAGCAACACGGAGCCATAAAACACTGAGACATAGAAACGGTCAACCATTATTTCTATCTTTTTGTTTGGATTTGTTATGCTTAGTTCTATCTCGTACATGCCTTTGAGCTCCGAATCAGAGACACTGAAATTGGACACATAAATTGAGCGGACACGAAAATGAGGTTCATGAGGTCCTAGCTGAGACTCCATGTAGATTTGGGAAGTATGTGCTACAAGTTATGCTATAGCTATAAGACAAAGAAAATTTTTGGCTCAAGAGTTTTTTGTACTTTCTCTCTTTAGCAACAAACAATCCTGAAATAGAAGTGTGAAGGCGAATGTGTAGTGTAAAAATAAAAAGGGTATAAAAAGAATGGGCAAAGAAAGAAAGAGTACGAGAATGAGTATGGGTGACAATTACAAACGGCAAAGTATATATTATATTTATATATTTGTAATAACCATGAGGAGGTAGCAATTCTGACGTATAAATTGGTATACTTTAAGCTAAATTGGAAGCAGCTTCCACAAAGCATCTTGGAAATAAACATGAATCTGAGAAGTGAGAATATAACATTAAGAGGAACTACACGTATATGCACGCCTAATTTAGGATAGTGAAAGTGTTACCAATCTGCCAGTTAGAAAAGATTACGCTTCTTTAATAAAAATGCTTGTGCCAAGTCTCTATCGTTAAGATCACCTATCTGCTTGTTTCAATTTATGAATGAATAACTTTATTATTTACAAAGCATTCATTCCAAATTGTTAGTTTCGGTGTTGTTTGATCCATCAAATCCTAATTCTCGTTGACCATATCTAGGAAGATCTAGAAAGTATTGAAGTGAACATCAATTGTTAACTATGCTTGGCCAGAGCGTATACAACTGACTGTAAGTTGATGTTATTTATTTGAATTGTTACTATTTACAGCAGCATAAGGATACTGAAAGAATGAAAAAATGAGAGAAGAAATTATAAAGTGTTACTTATCTTAATTCAAGTGGTACTTGAAAAGCTATGTATAGAAAGTATCAAAAACAAGCAAACATACAAGGAATAAAGATACCTCATTAACTACGTCCCCCACTTTCCTCAACCACCAATCCTTTTAGACTCTTGGCTAACCAAATGGCTGTCTCCCTTGGGGAGACCTTATCTTTTCCAAAGGGCTTCAGAACAACTGCAAGTTCCTCCAATCTATTTTGTTGCAGCAAATCTGCAGATAATTCTAACAGCCCTTCAAGTGCATCAGCTCTCTGCTTGGAAGATTTAACATCCAAAGATTCCTTAGCTGGTATTACTTCTTCGGATGTTGGAGGGTTATATTTGGTATATTTTGCGGAATCAGGAATTTTTACATCTTGCGCCTCAACACAAGGATGGTCGGAAATACTTGACTTCAAGCTCAAGTTTCTGATTTCCAAATTATCAGTGGTATTTGACTTCAAACTAGTAGTCTCAGAGAAGTTTGAAGATTTAAGGGACAAAGGAGTTCCTGCGTTTCTCATTTCTAAACTATCCTTTACAATATTGATAAGTTTACCAATATCTACATTTGTAACTCCCATGTCCATTGATTCCTTTACTGGAAGCTCACTCCCCATACGATAACTGCTATGGCGTATAACATGGATGATATCATCAAAAGCTGGGGGAAGATGACCACAAGCTGTCGTTTCAGTTGCTGGATTCTGTAAAACCATTCCCTCCTCTTCTTGTAAAACTTTCTGGCTTGAGATTGTAGTAGATATAATTAGAGGAGCCGTTTCAGCTGCTAATGACACTCTTTCCCTCACCATGAATTTGTCATCACCAGTGGAGATGCACATAAGTTTTGGCTGGCCAACATTATCAGGCCTATTATTTGGCAAACTTACTGGACTAACTTCACAAACAGACTTTTCTTCAGATATGGGTAGTGGATGTTTGAGAGAATTGGTTGAAGCTATTTCCCTAGAAACATCTGGAAGGTCTTTCATTTCTTGTGTGACTTCGGCAGAGGGATCAAGATACTCACAACCAGCAGATGTAGTTGTTTGATTTATGAGACAAATGTCATTATTAGTAATGGTATTGTGAATAATTGGTGTAAATGGAGAGGTTTCACCAGACAAATTTTCAGCAGGTCCAATGTTGTCTGAACGTGATTCCACATTTTCAGTGTGATTAAAACTCCCATTTTGATGAACTTTTGGTTCACTCAAGTCAATAAACGTGGTTGCAAAGTCAGAAAGTTCGAATCTTTGAATAGAGACTGAAGTTGAGACAGAATTGCTGCTGTCTGTTTGCATTCCTTTGGTGCTGCTTTCAAAAGACTTGAATGGCTCTCTAGAAACATGTGGTAGATGACCATAAGTCAACTGATGATGGATCATATTCGGCTCCTGAGCTATTTTGTTTGGATTTAACCTTCCTTCATAATTTTCTGCATTTGCCATATCATGCCCAGCCTGCCTTATAGGTCCTGGAAACGAGGGTGGCTTAAGTAGGCTTGGAGGAGTCTTTTGTTTTGGCTTGACAGGAACTCTAACTTCTGCTACTACTTGTTTGACAGGACCAGATGGTGATGCCACATAATGTCGAGGTTTAGTTTTTGGTGTAGATTCTATCATTGGAAACTGTTGGCATGGATTAATACACAAGAAATAAGGGTCAGTGTCCTAATGAGATCTTTATAAGTAACTAATAGTGCAGTATATCATTTCTAATTGTAACGTACCTGATGTTTTGAAGTATGTGATCTCTGGAATCGTTTTGCAGAATTAATGGTTTCTTTTGAAGGTACAATAGTTGGCACCTCTAAAGTAGGCTTCAAACCAGTAACACTATCTGGTTTGGGCAATTTAGACAATGTCTCTGCATTTATTTTCTGTATTGATATACCACCAGCCTTCAACCGATTGCCTCTCATTGGATAACTTGTTTCTCTAACGTTTTCATGTTTTGCTGCCATCATGACATTCTTAATTGTTTTTGGTTGCTTAGATCCAACATAAGAATGGAGTTCAATGTGAGTTTGCTTCCTAACCTCCTGTTTATCAGTTTTTGCATTGACATTGCTGGAGCTATTTCCTTCTCCACTAGGCTTGAAAAGATCAGACCCATCATCATTAATCGATGCCAGGTCTACCTCAGTGATTTTGTCATCGCCCTTGGTCACTTCTTTTGCAATGTTTCTCTCATTTGACCTCAAACTACCTTTGCCACTACTCATACAATTACTGTTATCACTTTCGGTTAAAATATTTCGAGGATCATGGACAGTAGAGATTGTGTTTTCAGGAGAAGAGGCTGTTGGAGGACAGAGAGATGAACAATATTGGTGAACATAAGGCTGCAAATAAGGGTGCTTTAAGATTTCGGATGTCTGTGAGATACATAAAATGAAATTTTTCAGGTAAGTAATGATGGGAAACCTGTTTCACATTGAAAATAATGTTACTCTTTAAGAGAGGCTTACAGTTGGGCGATGCTCAGGGTTTTTCCTCAGCATGCCTTTTATCAGTGTTTTCCTGTGTATATGAATTTACAGTTTAAGATTTCCAGAACACATACATGCACAGAGATGAAAGTAAAGAAGAAAACAAAACTCATCCTCCGATCTATATGAATAGCAGAAAAAGATAAAAGATAAATAATTTGGCATGCATTTTTATGTGGTTCTGATAGTTCTCAACTTCATTTTCACAGATGTTGCCTACCGGAAACCAATGGCATTCCTGAGAGTTAACAAAATTTGAAGTTGTTCAACAAATGCAGTGTTTAACTGTGCCCTTAAGTTCACCCACACCAACACATGCATCTGTACTAATCTATACTAGTAATTACATCTTTCTACCATAGCAACTTGACTTTATCGGGCAATCTCAACTCAATTAGTCACTTTCTTTTTATTTTTTGGGGATTGACCTCTCCCAAGTCCCAAACACTTCTTTTTTCATACATATGCAACCAAGGATCAAACCTCCGACCAAATGGTTAAACGAACCAAGCATCTACGACTTGTGTCTCACCATGTTGGTGCACTGACTTTCTATTAACAGGATGATAGTTCATGGCAAGCTTAGCAAAATTTGCAACTTACAAGGATGGAGAATAACAGGGAGGCAAAGAACCAATAGAGGAATGGTTTATCTTGCTTATCAATCCTGTCATATCCTGAAACAGTACCATTCTTATCAAGAAAAAAGATACATGACAAGATACCTCTACATACATAAGTATGATACAATAGTGTAGAGAATCAGATAAAGTGTAACCAACTGAAAATCACCCAGCAATTCTAACAACTGAGATTTAGGCAGTACCCTCGGTAAAAAATTTGTTATATAATTTTATTCCTGCTGGAACATGTATGCAAATTGATACCTTGCCATTTATGTTGCATAATATGCTACTTGAATAACTTGAATGAAGAAATGAAATAGATTGAGATTCTCTCTATTTTTTATAAGAAATGGAGAGTTCCATTACTATATTTTTGTGTGTATAAAGTAATATAAATGTTTAATGTATATCACATGTTCAAGAAACGTGTGTCTATATATACACAACTATAATAATGGAGCTCTATTTCTTTTGAGAAATTGAGAGGATCCCTAACCATCATTCATTTATGATTTGCTGGTAGTGCATTAAATGAATGTTAAGATTATGACATATCTATAACTATAAAGCATCAAGAGCAAATAGAGGAAATCTTACATAAGCTTTGAAAGCAGGGCGGTGAGCAGCCATCTCATATATACAACACCCTGAACCACAAAAAGGTATTAAAACGACAGCGAAACCAATAGCAGATATTCATAATAAAAAACAAAAAGTTACCTAGGGACCAAATATCAGATTTGAATCCATAAGGGATATCTGCAAGTAGTTCAGGACACATATAGTTGGGAGTTCCTACAACCTGCATACAAATATTTACAACAATTATAACCGGTGACTGTACTTTATTATGAAATAAATGCAATACTATTATACTAATCATATAGCTGAAAAAGATGGTAACCTTGTCGTATTATCAACATCAAGTAGCAGGAAATTATTTGAACTATGTTTCGATCCTTACAAAATATGAGAAATAATAATGAAAGAAAAGTACATCACACCATAGTTTTAAGTAATATCAGATTCAAGTAGAAACTAAAAGCTTTTTATTGCTAATAGTTGCCTATTGAATTTGGACACAAGGAATCTAATTTATTCCACTCAAACAAGACTCAATTTCTATCTCCATGTTTGTTATCTTTCCGTTCAAAAACCTAGTATTATTGACTATTGAGAGAAACAAATAAGAACAACACCACAGCTTGTGTGCCAATTATGGAATATTCTCCAGACTACGGGCACAAGTTATAAGTACCAAATACCATCTTGGTTTCATTAACATACACCTACCTTGTACCTCCAATATAGAACTTAGACAGTTGTAAGTGTTGCTGTGGTCAACCCAAAACAGTAAGAAAAATAAAATCCAAAGATAACAAAAAAATAAAGGAAAAAGTGGAAGCACTTAAACATATTTAGTTATATGCAGGAGGAAAATGTTCCAAGGATTTCAAGACTATGTATTAGTATTTTATTTCGGCTATTATAAAGAGGATGTTGTGTTGAGAATTCAGATTAATAGCAGAGCAATAAGAATAAAATGAGCAGTATGGTGTGAAGGAACATATCATCCGAGAAATTAAAGTGATTTTGATTGCTGTTATTTACTCAATGCTTACCCGTGATACTTAATGACAAACATAGTAACAAATAGAGGTTTCTGTTCTTATGAACAAATTATGTTCTGGGGAACATGATTTGGGAGGGAGATCTCCGATAGAACTGCATGATTTCTGTCACCATTATGAGAGAGAGAAAATTGGCGAAGTGGGAAAATGTGAAGATTGAAAACCCTAAACTCATAACTCTGCTTCAGTGCTTCTCTCAGCATGTAGGATACATCAATATTATGGAAACTTGTCAGAACAAAATTTAGCTTGAACCCTTACATCCTTTAAAAATAAGTTTAAAATCATAGAAGTCAAAGATGAAAGCAACAAGTTTTCAATTTCACACGTACCGAAGAAGTCAAATCATCAGCTTTTAGTGTCTTAGCAAGCCCAAAATCCCCTACATAAATATCAGGAAATTATAGGCAAAATAAGGATGAAAAAATGATCAATCATCAATCTCCAATGCTATAAAAAATGGTATAATATATAATATGAACTCACCCAGTCGAACATCTTGATCCTTTGTAAGAAAGATGTTAGAACACTGTCAGAAGAGTTTGACAGAATTTAGCTTGGTATATTTTCAAGTGGAATTTAAAAAGAATATAAGGCCATGTAATACCTTTAGGTCACGGTGTAAAACAAAATTTGAATGCAAGTATTCTACTGCCAAAAGTAATTGAGTAACCCATTTGCAGAGTTTCTGAGGAATGTCAAACACTTCCAATGTAAGCAAGCAAGATATTTAAATAAAAATCCAAAATTTAGGAAAGACAAAATAAAAACAAAAATACCTCCTCAGGAAAATAAACCCCATTTGATTTTTTCATCAATGCAGCCCTGAAAAGATTTGAAGGGAAAACAAGCAATAAATTTTAAACAATCGAGGTTTTTGGGCTCATAAACTTTTACATGACACTCTGATAACAAGTTTTATCCGTAGACTCACACGTCTCCACCTTCACAGTATCCAGTAACAATGCAGACATAACAACCCTACAATCCAAAAAAAAAAAAAAACAATCACAAACTTAACTGAAAAGGAACCATTAGCAAACTTATGATACAACTTTTTCTATTTTACAACCGAGAAAGTTTAACAAATTGTTGAAGTGTGTTAGAACAAGCGAGTGATCCAAGTAATTATGAAGTAAAAAAAATTGGTATTTACAATACTTTTACTATGAAAACTAAAACTTAGCATAAACTCTTAACTCATGCAATAACTTTGTATCGCTCTTAAATCAAACCGAGATTTGGCGGCAAAATCCACTTTGACTTAAAACCAAATACTTGTATTTACTAACATGGTTTATAGAATATACTCTTATCTATTCATTTTTATAAAATATCTGTGGATAACAAATTTATTTCTATTCATTTATCATTTTCAAATTTTAAATTTACATCAATTATTTCTTTATTTGTATAAAACAACTGTTAGAATTAAGTATATAGAAACCGATGGTGTAAAATCTTATCAGTGATGATTTAATAAAATATAATTAATATTAAACTCGGTACACACCTTCAATCGGTGTAACAAATATACTTATCCGAAGCAATGTGAAACCAAACTAATGCACAAAGTTATGGGACGAGTAGCATCTCACCTTCTCAACCCAAGCCTCCTTGAATTCTACAATGTAAGGGTGTTTAATTCGAGCAATAAGAGCCATCTACAATTCTCAAAAATCAACTAGAACAGTTCAGATCAACGTGCAAGAAAAACGATAAACAAGTAGCCACAAAACAAAAAACTACTACCTCTTGATGAGCAGATGTTCTACACCGTTCAGTTTGCCTTGCAAGCCTAATTTTCTTCAACACGTATCTGCAACAACAACAAATAAATGAAAGCTTCATTTCTCAAATTCTATCGAAATCAAACACAATACAATACACAAATGGCGCGAACGTTAAACGTACTTCTTCTTCTCCGATTTATGGTTAACGAGAATCGCAGCACCGAACGCACCGCGACCGATCTGCTCCATGATCTCGTATTGATCCATCATAGACACCATAGCAAATGCAAATTCGATTCGCCAAACCGCAGAAAATCAAAATAGCAATTTCACTTTAATTTCAATTAAATTTCAATTTCATTTCTAACGGTTTGCATTTTCTACTGCATTGCATTTGCAATGGAACGGCTTTGAGAAGTGAATGAACGTTTTCTAGTTTTTTCTTGTTATTCCTCTTTTTGTCAATGCGGTTGTGACTGCTTTGGCTACACTCAACTGTCTCTTACACACTCACGTTGACATTAATTATAACAATTAATAATTATCAATTACTATTATTTATGGTAAAAGTGAATGTGCAAGCAGCGTGACTATTTTGTGCAGTAATTGCGTTGATTACGTTCTTTATTAAAAAGAAGAAGAAGAACTAGTTTCTCTCTCTAAGTGAGCAGAGCATTAGAACAATTTTTAGAGAGAGAGAGAGAGTAAGAGGGAGATGGTTACGACTTAGGTGACATACACCGACAGATGGTACCAACTACTTTTCCACCTTTCAATTTTCGGTCTTTATTGTTTCAATTTTCCTTCCTTTTCAAATTTCGTTTACTTTTTTTTTAAAAACTAAAATATTTTCGTTTACTTATTAAAACGTCCATTAATGACCATTTTAAATCTGAGATGTATCAACTTCATGGAGTTATATCGTACCAGATGGTGTTAATTGTGAATTTATGACTAGAAAGTAACGGTTTGAAAATTGAATTTCTGTTTTCGGTGACATATAAAGTTAGCTGCAAAAAACCTTTTGGATTTTATCAACAAAAACACTTTTGGAGATTCTTCTTTTCTTTTACGTGAAGAATTAGTTATGAAGCAAGATACTTCTAAAATGTTGAATTCCTTGTCCATATTTGTATTGTATTTATGGGTTTTTTGTTTATTATTATTTTATTATAAGTGAATTGATGATTTTTTTATATATTGATATATATTGTTTGAGTTTTTGTTGTTGTTGTTATAATCTGACATAATTTGTAGGTTTTTAAACTTTTATTATAATTTTGAAATGTGAATCTAACAATTTAGCTAATTTTCTTAATTAATTTATATAAAAAATGTTTTTTATTCACATTTTATACCTTAATTTTTGTAAAAATGTCTTATCCCGTATGAATATTTGGTAACGTACTTATATATTCTAAAGAATCAATCTCTTCATTTCTTAAAAGGATTACTAGTTGGATTTGCATTTTTTTTTTCTCTCTTTTTTTATTGGTGTTGTTAAAAAAGAGATAGTAGGTAACACAAAAATAATTTTATAAATCTTATACACACATAAAACTGAATGTGTTTCTATCCTTCAAAATAAGGTAGAAAATCAAAGAGCAAAAGAAAATGATTCAATTTTTAATACAAATTAGTTAATAAATCATGAATTTGATCTTAAAGTTGTAAAGTCATTTATTTTTAATCTCTGAAATTTATGAATAAAATAATAAATCGTCTCTTAAATTGACTTTTTTTTATTAAATTAAATCACTCAATTTAAATGTAAACTCTCACGTCAATTAATTGTATTTTTTAATTATCCTCTTATATATACTCATTAGTCATTATTCATTCTTACTATTTTTCTACTTTTTCATTCTTACATTCTTACTTTTTAGTCATCTTCATACTCCGTAATAGAGGGAAAATTGTATGAAAAATATTTAACAATCCACCAATTAGGTCCATATAACATGTAGAAGACATGGCTGAGTAGATGGGAGTTCCACGTAGACATTTTATGTGCGAGCTCATGCTCGGTAAGGGAACAATTTAAACCAGATTGATAGACAACTTTCATCTTTAGTGACGTTTTTGTCGGTAAATTTTAAAGATTAAAATTATCATCCTAACAATTTTTGGGATCAACTTAGTGATTTACTATACATTTTTTTTTTAATTCTCTTTGTAGTGATATGAATGATTTATTCGACTATTTTATTGATATTCGAAATATGCCTAAATATAAGATGAAAAAAATAATACTTTTACTAAATTATTTTTATAAATATTAATAATATATTTACAATTATTATAGATATAAAGTAAAAAATATGTACTTGAGTCTATAAAAATAAGAAAATATGCCTTTGAGAATAATGTAAATAGTATTAATTACATGACACAATTGATAAAAAAATAATTAAAATTACATTGAAAATTGAAATTATCATTGATTGAGATAATTTTTTTAACAAATAATTCACTTATTATGAGATAAAATAAATACTATCTATTTTTATTAGCGTAGTATAATTTTACTATTTATGGATGTTAATTTTACTATTTAAAACACTTTTTTGTAAATGAATGTTAGTAGCATGTATACAAGGGAATTGTGAAATGTTAGTAATGATGTCTCCACGGTTATCCAACAACCTACGACTATTGTTGATCCTCTTCCTTGTGATCCTAAGTCTATTTAATTGTATGATTTTGTTTATTCTACTTCCTTTTTATATCTTTTCTCGTAGTTTGTTTGTGGCCTACTTATAAAGGTGTTATTTTTTATTCTCTTTGATAACAAGTTATGACAAAAGAACTATTCACTTTACAAAAGACAAATACTTGAGACTTAATCACTCTTCTACGTAGAAAATATGCATTATATAATCCCTCAACAATATATTCCTCATAATACATGAGAAGTTGGTAAGTTGAAAAAGGTTTTAATTTGGTATTGAATAAGTATCTAGAGTTTGATTTAAGAAATTCTCTTATACGATTGTTTCATTGAGTTTCATTCTAGTGATCACGGCTCTATTTTGTTTCTTTTATGTTGACGACATGATTATTACTAGCTAAGGATGATGTTGATGGGGTTAATGAGTAAAAATTACAATGTTGATGGGGTTAATGAGTAAAAATTACAATTAGCCAAATAATTTGAGACAAATGATTTTGGTACCTTTTGCTACTTGGGGGATTAAAGTTGTCTAACCTTTTATAGATTATCTTATTTCTCAAACTATGTACATTGTCAATATTCTTGAGCAAACTCATATCTCATATTCGAGTATCAAATAGTCTCTTTTGAATTGGATATTAAATATATTTCCTTTAATGAATTTCTTATACTAGATTTCGTTTTTGTATCATACTATGGTTCAAAGTTTGATGTATCTTACTATTAATATACATGATTTTGCTTATATAGTGTATATTATCAATCAATTTGTTGTTTATCCTATTACAATGCATTGAACATTGTACTTGAGATTTTTCATTGTTAATTGGGGAACACAATTTTAAAGCCTCTTGTTTCCTCCTTCTTCCTCCTTAGAGTTACATGCTTACACTTATACTAATTGGAACCCTATTGACTATAAGTCTACTACTTTGATTTTGTATATTTAATTTAGATTATTCTATTTTTTATATAAATTTATCTCATACTCTTTTGTCGTATTATGACATTTATCATTGTTTAAATAGTTTGATTGAGTTGATTACTTATTTGATATAGGCGTTTCTCTTTTAAGATTGACTATAATACAATGTGATAACAAGAGTATTATTCAAATAACTCATAACTCGGTATTTCATGAAAATATCAAATAAATTAAAATGACTTGTCATTTCACTTATCAACACCTCCAACATGAAACCATTATTTTTATAGTTGTTTCTTTCTCATCATAGATTGTTGACTTATTCACACTCTATAGCTTTTTAGAATATCAAATTCATCTACTGATTAAAAGTAAAAAAAAATAAAAAATCAAACTACAAAGACAAAAAAAATAATTTCTTAAAATCAAAATTAGATTTTGTTCATATCATTTATATCAAATACATAATAAATGTTTATTTATATTAACTATAAATGTAAAATTGGTGTACGGTACAATTATTTTTCTCTTTTTAAGTAGCCCAATCAGTCAAATTACAAAATTGTTTACATCCAACAAAAAAGAAGACTATAATTTATTTATTTACAGCCAAGAAAGGCATGATGTTCTATCTTAAAAATGTATTTTTACTGTAGGCGCATCTTCAGCCCGCCGATGAAAATCTCTATTTATAGTGTAAAAGCGAATCACATCAATCAAATATAATTTCATTTCATGCTTGCTATCATTGGACGGACGGAGACAGTAAATTTCAAATTAACCAAAAAGAAAAACAAATATTCCATCATCATAGTACTGTTTCTACCTAGTCGTCTTGCTTACAATTGTACAACCAATCATCACTACTTTTACCTTAAACTTCTGCTACAAGTACTTGTAGTGGTAACGAAATAAGTCTAAACATTCACGGTTACACTGCGTTTAGTTTAGGATTAAGTTAATGTTTAAATTTTACTATGGAGTATGGACCACCGTTATAAGAAATTTATAATGGATTTATTTTTAATTATTTTTTAGGATTTAGGGTTTAGATTAAAATTTATTTTTTCAACAAGGTAAATTTAACATTTTTATTAAATTGATTTAGATTAAATTATTGTTTCAACAATAAAGATCAAGAGGGTTGTTTCGATTAATGTTATTGATCTTCATTAGAATTTCAGATAACTTTTAAATATTGATTAAGAATTGACCACCTATAAAGATAATCTCCAATAATATTTGAATGAATAAATAACATCTCAATGTCTATTAAAATATTTCATGAATTAATATCCATCAAAACTAATTAATAAAACTAATTAATAAGATATACATTAACTTGAATAATTTCTTGGAACTTCGTGACAAGCTCAAAGATAAATAACAATACTAAAATTATCATAATTGTTCTATCAATTTTTCCCCTGCTTTTTACCACAACAATATTCTCTAATAGAGATGTTGGTTTTTAAAGACAATATTTGATCTTAAATGACTCTCTAAATATTATCATCCACAATGCTCTTGTAGTCAAGGTGATAAAAATTAAACTGGAACAATCAGTTAGACCGTGAATCAAATCAGAGTTCGATGCAATTCCATTTAAAAAGTAGAAAAAAATAGAATCAAAAGAAAATGGTGAATTGGATGAAAATTGGAAAAATCAATCTAAATTGCATTCCTACCATTTTTAATAATTGGACCAGATTTTTCAATTTTTTTCTTTTAAACATAAATTAATTTTAAAAAATAAATCTTATTTTGCAGATTGTGTGAAGCCTTGCTTACATGCTCCAACGTCAAGCCTTAATCATGGCAAAATGTCATTTTCTATTTTGGGGTAGTAGACACTTTAATTTATATAGATATACTCTATAATCCTCAACAATCCCTGCCTAAATTTTTCAAGTGTGACCGTAGTTTAATCTTTCACAAACTTTGACTTCATTAGTAGCTTAATATTATAATAACTTACCTTTATAGTTTTAATTAATATTTAATTTAACATAAATTATTAATTAAATATTTTAACTTTATCATTTTGTAGAAAAATTCAACAATAATCACCATTACAAAAATTGTAAAAATACTTAAAGTATAATAGATCTCCTGATTTGCTCTCACTTGTGTACTCTATATTTTTAATAATATCTTTTAATGGTATAATTTAATCGCAATTTTTTCATTTTTACTATACAAATACTATTAATTTTTAGTCGTATGAAGTGATGAATATTATATTTTTTTTCATCTTGTTATGAATTTAAAATTAAAATTAAAAGATTTAATTATTATCAATTTAACCTTGATTAAACTTTCTATTATCAATTTAAAAAAATAAATACGAGCAAAAATATGTTATTCTCCTAATTAATTTTAT
>JBBPBS010001143.1:5637274-5702545 GCA_037974835.1 Cicer judaicum | reverse complement strand
AGTTGAAGTAGAAAAGGACTACTTTATAATATAAAAAAAAAAAAAAGACTAACTATGTTATTGATTACAAACTTACAAAAACAATTGCTGTAGAATTAGAAAACAATTGAGTATGCGTTTTAGTTATCGAATATCGAGTCTTACTCGGTTATTTCAAACACTTCATTCTATTAATAGAAAATGTTTTGTTTTGATAGATTTATTTATATATGTGAAAAATCATGTGCAACTGAATGCAAAAAATTGATGTACAAAGTGAGTGCTTCACTACCAAGGTCTTTAAGAATTTATTTGACCATTAAAATTTGTACATTTAATTGAAAAGAATGAATTTTTAGAATTTATTGAAATTGTCGTTATTAATTATATTATTTTGGAAGAAATTAAAATTCAGTATTCTATAAAGAAAGAGACTTATAAAAATTTGAAATATCTTCAAATATGAGTGATCATGAATTTCTATTTTGCGTGGTCAGGTAAAGATTTGAAGTATCCCAACCATAAATAACCTAGTGAGAGGATTGTGTGGATGGTAATTTGTTCAGTGAGTATATCATTATTTGTAATTCTTTGAATAAGATAATATTAAAGGGTGATACATGTATTAAGTTTCTGCATTTGTAACAAAAGTACTGAATCATAAATATTAATGTCTTTTTTATTATTATTATTATTTTTTTTAAGTTGCTCTTGTGTGTTCATAAAAAATCTATGAGTGTGTATATTAATAGTTGGTGTGATTACCATTTACGTTTTCTGGAACACAATTTTCCACTAACTATTTGTTTTGTGATGACAATTAATAAAGCCTATCTACATTTGATATTTGCATTTACTCAAATGGATGTTAATTTTATCAAATAAAATGCTTTTTATTATAATTTATTACTAATATATATATAATTGAATATTAATTAAAAAATAATATTGATTAAAAAAGTTAATATTAATTAAGAATAAAAGTGAAATTGTAAAAAAAATAAAATTAAGAAAGCATTTATTTTTGAGAAGGTAATAATGAATATTTGTTGGTTAATTTGTCTTTTAAATTTTAACATATCAACATACTCGATTAATATTTCCGTTCATGTTTTAGTTTTGATGTATTTAAAGACAAATGGATGCTTTTGTAAAAGTTTAAAGGATAGTCAATATAACTATAACTTTTTTAAGAATAATTAATATAATCATGGTGAACATTGGCTTGTCAAATTATTGTAAGTTTTTGTTTGAAGAAGTCTAACTATTTAAGTTGTAACACCAGCATATCGTGTTTTATATAAATAATAATAAGATTAGTAAACATCAAAATTGAATATTTTAGCTGAAGAAGTTAAACTATTACAACATGGCGAATTAATGTTTAATTTTGACATTTATTGACATTGTAATCACTACCAAAGCAAAAATAATTAATGTAGGTGAATTTAAATTGCGTAATTAATGAAAATTGAAAAATAAATCATGTACGTGAACTTTAATTTACGTAAGATTAGATGAACTGAATTGAATTCACTTTACTAGATTTCAAATCACATAAACTGAACTCAATTAATATAAACCTACATAAATTAAAGCTCAAGTATATATTAAACAAAATATTAAAAATGAGTTACGATGAACATTGTGTTGAAGGTAGAATGAAAAGAAAGAAGATGAATTATGAAAAAATTAAAATAAAAAAGATGGGTTATAAAGAAGATGAATTATGACAAAAATGAAATAAAGAGAAGAGTAATTTAAAATATTTTAATTTTTTTTTAATATTTGAGGGGTGTGGGTAGTAATGTAGGGAGTGTTGGTAACAATAGTGAACAATTATTTATGCCTGTTAAGGTTTTGAACTAGTAATTAGAATTCCAGTAGTTATTGAAGATTCAGCTTTGCCTAAGAGTTCTGTAAGTCTACTAGCACCATATGAACAAGCAAAATCCTTCACAATTTGAATGATTTAAGGTTATGGCCAAACATCATGAACTCATGCCATTTTACGCTACTCTTCTCGACACATGTTCTTCCTCCAAAAACTTAAACAACCTCAGAAAAATCCACGCACGCGCCATCATTTTCGGAATTTCACACCATGATTTCATTCGAACAAAGCTTGTATCTTGCTACGCTTCTTGTTCCCAATTGCATCAAGCAAATATCCTCTTTTCATTTACAAATCGCCAACCCACTTTCCTATTCAACTCTCTCATTAGAGCCTATTCATCACTTAACATGTTTTCTCATTCCCTCTCTCTTTTTCGTCAAATGGTTATTTCATATAAACCCTTTGATCGCCACACTTTACCTGTTGTGCTTAAATCTTGTGCCGGGTTATCGGCTTTAAAGATTGGTCAACAAGTTCATGGAGCAGTTTTGGTCAATGGGTTTGGTTTAGATTTGAAAAATTTGAATGCTTTGATACATATGTATGCCAAGTGTGGTCATTTAGGTTTTGGGCGCAAAGTGTTTGATGGAATGTGTGAAAGGAATGAGGTTACTTGGTCCACGATGATGTCGTGTTATGGGATGCATGGTAGGTTTGAAGAAGTTTTTGAGATGTTTGGTAGAATGGTGGAAGAAGGAAAGAGGCCGGATGGCGTTACTTTTACTGTGGTTTTGAGTGCGTGTAGTCATGGTGGCTTTGTAGAGAAGGGAAGGGAATATTTTGAGATGATGGAGGTGAGGTTTGGTATGAAACCTGAGTTGAGACATTATACATGTATGGTGGATATGTTGGGGAGGGTTGGTTTGGTGGAAGAAGCAGAGAAGTTAATTTTGAGAATGGATGTTGAGCCTGATGAAGCTTTGTGGGGTGCCTTGTTGGGGGCTTGTAAAACTCATGGGAAGGTTGATGTGGCTGAGAGAGTTGTTGAGAGAGTATATGGGAGAGAACTGAGTGTTGTTGGATCATCAATTTGAATTCAATATACATGATATTTGCACATAATAAAACAAGGTTATTCTTCATTCTTTTATATTTTTACTAGCGTATGGGATCACCCATCATGGGTGCTAGAAAACCCAGCTGATATGAAGTTTAGTTTTCTTATACGCCGCACAACTTGGTACAATGTAGATAAACAAATTGTGTTTTCCTAACAAGTGATTCTTGGTGTAATGTAGATAAACGAAATGTTTTATTTACAACTTTTTACTATATAATTTTTTGGTGTAATGTGGATTGTTTGATAAAAGTATGATTTTTCTAGATATAAAATTTGAGTATATCTTGGGCTGCATAAACATTAGGAAAAGTTTAGGTTGTAAATTGTAATGTTTTTTTTTATTGGGACACTTTAGAGTAAAAATCACTTTCTTGAACTCGATTAGTAGGTATGTTGAGTGAGTTATGTTATTGTGCAACTCAATCACAAAATTCAATCATCCTCATAAGATTCTTTTCCAGATAAATTGGGAACATAGCCACATAATTTTAGCTCAAACGACAGAAGCTCCAATGCTGAGTAAATACATTTGTTCTCTTCATGATATTTATCCCCAGACACAAATTTATGAATGCTGGAATCAATCTCAATGGAACTGAATGCTAGTTTCTTTTGTAAGCCACGTTCTTTCATTGCCATTCTAACCTTGCTAGCACCATCCCATTTTCCAACCGCAGCATATATGTTAGAAAGAAGCACATAGTTGGAATCTCCCTCTGGATACAATTCAACAAGATACTTCATCACTTTTTCAGCCAATTTAACGTCCCCTTGAGTCCTACAAGCAGCAAGCAATGACCCCAACACCACTTCATTAGGCTTCATTGGCATTTTCTTGATTACATGCCATGCCTCCTTCACCCTCCCTGCTCGACTATAAAGATCCACTAAGCAACCATAATGCTCAATCCTCGGCAAATTTCTACAAACCTTCTTCATGTTAGCAAAGATTTTAAGTCCCTCATCGATCAATCCAGCATGACTGCACGCCGTGAGTGCACCCGTGTAACTAACTCCATCCGGCTCGAACCCTTCCTTTTTCATTGAATAAAAGAAACTTAGAGCCTCATCTGCAAGCCCATTCACAGCAAAACCAACAATGATCGAATTCCACGACACCAAATTCCGCTGAGACATTCCATCGAAAACTTGACGAGCAAACCCTATACATCCGCATCGTGCATACATGTCGATCAACGAATTGGAAACTTTAACATTATCTCTAAACTCTTTCTTCATCACAAATCTATGTACCCACAAACCAAGACCAAGTGCACCCAAGTTAGCACAAGCTGAAATCACAGCAATAACAGTCACATAATCAGGTACAACACCATCAAGCTGCATTTCTCTAAAACACTCAACGGCTTCTTCATGACAATCTCTCTTCACAAACCCACCAATAATCGAAGTCCAAGAAACAGCATTCTTCATAGGCATTTCATCAAACAGTTTCAGTGCATTTTCAATTTCACCATTCTTCATATACCCATCAATCATCGTGTTCCAAGATACCAAATTTCTGACACCCATTTGATCGAATACCAACCTAGCTGAAGCAGCACGACCACATTTAGCGTACATGTCAATCAACGCAGTTCCCACCTTTATATCGTTAACGGCAAAACCATGTTTGAGAGCGTGTGCGTGTAACGTAGCTCCAAAGATAATGGTAGTAATGGAGGGTTGGTGAGCGCAAGCAGAGAGGAGAGTGATGAGAGTGATGTTGTTTGGTTCAATTTCAGATTCTCTCATGCGTGTGAATTCGGAAGCAGCTTCGTGTAAATGGCCGTTTCGACAGTGGTGAGAAATGGTGGCTGTCCATGATGATACGGTGAGGTGTGTGTATTTTGTGGAGGGTGTATGTTTTAGAGAGAGGGTTTGATTTGGAATTGGAAGAGGAGTATGTGAAGGTGGTTTTGGAGGATGAGAATGTTGTGTTGGGGTTGTTTTGCACGTAGTAAGGATCATTCTATACGAAATGCAAAATCCTTTCTAATTTAGGATGGTATACTTATTTTTGTGGTGATAGAGTAATAAATAAGGAGGAGAGATAACAGGATTGAGGGCTATCAATAAAAATAAAAAGGATTGAGATGGTAGGAGGGATGGTACAACATGTTTAGAGGTCTAAAGAAAATGTTTGTTTGAAGTATTTTTAAATAAAAAACAAACATGAGACTTGTCCAGAAATATTAATATATTGGTGTGAGTTTAAATCCAGGATCTTCTACTTCTATGTAATTAGTATGTGAAGTTTGCCGCTAGACTTTTTTAGGAAAAAGTACGAGACCTATAAAATTTTAAAAAGAATCAAGTTTTATCGATGTGAATGTTGTGTCAAACGTTCCCTCAAAATTGTCTTTTTAAATGTAATGGTTCCCACGACGCATTTATAGAGGATTCAAGTCAATTTTTATGAATATAACTTACCTTGTAATTGAGATTCCTTATTGTTGAGTATGACTCATATTTTGAGACATTTAAGCATATGTTGGACTACACTAACATATAATGGAAGATAAGGGGGATTATAGAATGGTTCACGAAAAATAAATTTGTAATCTAAACTTTGGTAATTAAATAATGTAGTGTACTCTGCAATTGAAAGATAACAACAGTCATTCCGTGATCAGTTGTTTGTATTTAGGTGTTTTTTTTCTTTATAGCTGGATTTGATGTTCTATTCTATCAGTTACTGTTAAAATAGAAATTGTTTTTTGTGAAGACCACAAAAAAAAGTCCGAAACAACATTTATGTACATCTTGGTATAGTACTCTGCAGTATTTTAATGTCAAAAGCAATACAAATACAAAGAAAGCAAATAATTTATGCGTTTTAGCTGCTGAGAAAAAAAAAAAAAAAACAGTGTGAATCCAAGTCAATTTCATCAAGAATTACAGAAGAACCTCAAATTCCACTGAATTCAACTCTTCATCATCTAGCATCAGCAGAAGTAAAAGAGTCAGCAAATCCAGTAGGCCTCATTGGAATACTTCCCTTACTGTCTTCAAGACTAGCAGCATTACTATAGCTAGACTCATTGCTTTCTGCATCCTTCCAAATTTTCAACATTTGAGGAAGTGGTCGATTGTAGTCAATCACAGAATATTGATCCAATTCGTCGTCGACCGGTCGCCATTTCTCGACTAACGCTGATAGTACATTGACAGCATGACTCATATCTGGCCTATGGTATGCTTCCCTAGCAGTGCAATGTCCAGCAAGTTCTGATACAATAGTTATACTCTCATATGTTTCTTCACTTTGTTCCAAAGCTGGATCGATCGCAGCCATAAGCTTTTCTTTGTTTGATTTTACTCGCCAAAACCATTCAGCCAAGTATCGGATTTCCTCTGACCGGCTCTCGTCAAGTGCTGTTAGTCCAGTTAGAAGTTCTATTAACACAACTCCGTAGCTGAACACATCAACTTTTGTGGTGATTTTCCCCATCACTGAAACACATGAAGACAGACATAGTGTAAGACTAGCAACCTTAGTTCAAAAGAAAACATATAAAAAACACAAACAAAGAATAGAATTTTTTATTACGGAATTCAGCCAATTGTGCTTACATCTCCGACTGCAAAGTGGCTATAGTTATAGTATATCACTCAAGCTTAGGATTACAGATTGCAACATGTGTTTAAATACTATGGTTTAGTTTACAAGATTACAACTTGTATTTAAATACTGGCCACTCAAGCGACCTGTCCACTTATTAGTAAACTATGAGTCATATCCAATGCATGCTGTGACACCGCACATCTATAAGTATGATGATCACTATGATGCAATGTTCTGAACTGAACTATTGGACAGGGCATACAAGGATCATGTTGCTCAGAAATTCTGAAACATTGAACTCATTGAACAGACAGTTAGTTATCCTTTTTCATGTTAACTTTTTGTTTTTTCCATATAAATGAGACATTTTTTTTATTTTAGGCTATACCAAGATGTTTTTGTTTTAACAACATTGTAACTGAACAAAAACCAGCAAATCAATGCTGATATTGGAAGAGTGTAGTGATTCCACAATTAACTATATGCTGTTTCAATGTTCAATTTCTACAATTTTTTCATAGTTAGAACTTAGAAGGAAGAGAGGATTCAAAGCAAGGCAATACCTGCATATTCAGGGGCAAGGTAACCAAAAGTCCCAGCAAGCTTGGTTGCTACAGACTTTTCACCATCCGGCGCAAGCTTCACAAGGCCAAAATCCGAAACTTTTGCGCGAAAATCATCGCCTAGTAGAATATTAGAAGACTTGAGATCTCTATGGATAAAGGTCTCGCGGGCAAGACCATGAAGATATTCCATCCCTCTAGCAACATCCAGTGCTATTGAAAGCCTTTGTGACCAACTCAAAGGCTTTAACTCCAATTTTTTCCAATGAAAAAGATGCTGACTTAGAGCACCAAGTGGCATAAACTCATAAACTAAAAGTCTTTCATTTCCTTCAATGGAATACCCCAAAAGAGATACCAGATGCCTGTGCCGAACCTTAGAAAGAACAGCTATTTCAGATTGAAATTCTTCCACTGCCTTATTGCCAATAGCTCCATGCTCCATTCTCTTCACTGCTATTTTGGTTCCATCTTCTAACTCCCCTTTATAAACAGTTCCAAATCCACCGCGGCCTAGTTCATTTTTCGATGCAAAATTATCAGTAACCTTGCGTAGTACTTGCACGGATATGACATTGTTACCAGCTTCAATTAGGTAAGAGTTTTGAGTTTCACCGCTTATGTTACTCAAAAAACTCGTTCCAGTCTTTCCTGATAAGCTTCCGGTGTTGTTGCTTGAAACCACAATTTTAACTACATTGTCTCGATCAGACCTATCGCGAGGGTGAACCACAATGGAACTGGAAGCATCCAAGGAGGTTTTCTTGTTCTTAAAGAAATATAAAAAGAGATAAACAACCAAAAAAGCTACAACTGCAGACACTGATACTCCAGCCACTGTATCAAGTCTTTTGCGATTTGAGCTTGAAACTATTTGCTTAGGTGAGGTTGGAGCATTTGAAGGATTGTATGTCGAATTCGGGCTGCTAATAATAGGACTCACACTCTCTCTAGTTTGATTACTAAGAAAAGGGTTGCCTACAGTAATAACTTTCACACCATCATGAAAATTTGGCAAAGGAGATTCAAGATTATTGCCACTTAAATCCAACAACCTCAAAGATTTCAACTTAGTATAATCACTAGGAACTATGCCAGTTATATTATTTTCAGCAAGCCTAATTTCATGAAGTGAATCTAACTTAGCAAGTGAAGGACTTAAAGTACCATTTAACTTATGTTTTGGTAGATTGATTATAGTTACCTCAGAGTTTGAATTGCAGTTTAATCCAAACCATGGTCCTGTGCTACTTGTGCATGGTTTATTACCTGACCAATCAGAAATCAGAAATGATGGATAGTTCAGATTATTCAGAAAATCCAATAATGCATTAACTTCAGGGTCACATTCAAGTCCAGGCTTAGTTTGACAAAAGAGATTGTCATCATGAGAAAAGTTTGCAGCTTTAAACTTTGGTATTGGACCCATTAACATGTTATTATTAAGAACAAGTGATTCAAGGCTCATTTCTGCTAAAGATTGCGGAATCAACCCAACAAATTGATTACTGTTAAGGTTGAGTTCTTTCAAGGAAGTTAGGTTTCCAATACTCTCTGGAATTGTCCCTGAGAACATGTTTCCATGTAACCAAAGTTGTGTTAAGAAAACCATTGAAGCAATAACATCAATAGTACCTGTGAAACCACCTTGTTCTTGATTATTCAACCACAAAACCTGAATTGAAGATTGCGCAAAAGTACTCGGAATGCTTCCGGAAAGTTTGTTCCCAGAAAGCCTTAAACTTGTGAGAGATGGCAATGTGCCAAGAAAATCAGGCAATGTTCCAACCAAATTACAATCAACAAATGAAAGATTAGTTAACTGCGTTGATTTTTCCAAATCCAAAGGAAATGACCAACCATTAGTACTAACATTCAATGGATTTTCTTCCAATGACAAAACCCTAAGGCTTGTTAATCCATTGAAGAAATCAAAAGGGATAGCATCAAATGAATTGTAATCCAAGAAAGCAAATTCCAATTTAGATAAACCACTAAAACTAGGTAGCATTCCACTGAGATTGTTCCTTTGAAGACCTAAATTGTTGAGTTCTGTGAGTTGGTTAAAGTTTTGAGGTAATGTTCCTCTAAGACCAAGATTCTTGGCTTGAATCTGAGTGACTCTACCTTCAGAACAGAACACATAAGGCCATGATGGAGGACCACATGGATCATCATCTCCTTCTTTTGGCCATTTCAATAGCTCTGGATTTTCCAACCCTTTTCTAAAATCATTCAAAACTTGTAGATCATTAGGGTTTGTAGCACCATTACATATTGTAATGATTAGACAAAAAAACATCAACTTGGAAACTTGTTCTATCAACTTAACTCCCATTGTTGCCCTATAACAAAATAAATAACCTAACATTATCCAGGAAGGAACTTTCAAAGTAAAATCATAACCCCAAATATTTTTTTTTGTCTTACTCCTCTGATCTCCAAAAGAAAAAATCTTAGTAATCCGGAATTTGACTAACAGATAAGTAAAATCTAGTCAAATATTATTTCAGTCAGAATCAGTAGGACAAATACCAATGTCTAATTTATATGGCCAAGATGGACATTCTAGAAAGAAATAAGTTCAACATGAGTGTAAGTAAGAGATAGTACTAGGTAGTTATTGTTATTTGTTACATGAACTTGGTATAACAGAAGAATTTTGCTTTATTGAGAAAATGTTGAATGGTAGAGGGAGAAATGAAGTTACTGAAGTGGGAAAAAGACAAAGAACAAGAGAATGTGATTGTGGAGTACCTTCAACTTTTTTACATTTTTTTTTCTTTCTTTTGAGTTAAATCCACCATGAATGTCGCTGAGGAAACCTTGCTTTTGCTTTCAACAATGATTTTTTAATTTAATTTTATAAGAGTTGAGTGATTGGTTGTAATTTTTTTGCATTAAAAATTGGGGTGTGAATGATATGATATGAATGAAAGAAAGGAAAAGGAAACGTTAACAATAATTTTGTCGGATCAGTTGAGATTACCAAGTGGATGATATTCTTCCACATTGAAATTAAGTGGGGTCCACTATGGTCTTCATTGGGATATTTTTTCTATAAAAAAATGGTGGGTCAAAGGAGGCATTTGTGCTTTTGATGCGTAACATCAACTGAAAGAAACATTGTACTGCTTCCATCCCATGTATGATTTTCTTAAAGAAGTTTGATTAAAAAATAAATAAAATATTATAAAAAATTGTTGTAGCTAGAATTTTATATAATTATTTTCAAGAAAAGAAAAAGTTAAGATAGATAAATAGATAAAATAATTTAAGTATATGTTTGGTCAATTAAAAATAAATCAAACATGTCAATGAATACTATATAATTTCTACACTTATTTAATAAATTAAGATAAACATAAAAAAAGGAAATCAAATGAGAAAAAACAATGTAAAATATTTTGTGTTATTATTTGATTGAAAAAAATATGAGAAAAAATGTATTTAATTATGTATTCATATTAAATGATGTTTACTATAAATTTACTTATTTAATCACTCTATTTTATTAAATAGCTGAAAATAACATATTGCTTGGTCAATATAATAAATGATTCCATCACAACAAATTGTAAATATATTGTTACCAATTATATATAATTAATTGTTACTTAAAACTTTATAATGATAATTTTATGAAGTGATTATATTTGTTTCCTTATATCTATTTTATTTTTTTTTCATTTTTGAGATAAAATTTGAATATGAAACTAATAGAAAAAATATTGTTTAATTTATTTCTTATCTCTCTTGTTGTCAGCAAAAATCTCTTAGATATCTTTTTCTCAAAGAGAGATTAAACTCTGGCCGGCTATTTCTATATATATTTTCCAGAAAATGAAAGAATTGGTTTTATTTTGAAAATTGTCGATATTTGTTTTTCGACTGGAATAAATAAATAATTACGGCAGTATATAGGATAGGAGTGGTACTGTGGTTGTTGTTGATTTACTGTTTGCTTAGAAACCAAAAGAGAAACAAAACAAAAAATGGTGGGTCTGAAGTCTAGTCTAGTTTATAAATGATCTTGATTATAGCCTTTAATGGTGGCACCTCCATTTTCAGAATGATGCTCCGCTGATGTCGGTTACTTTTCCAAATAGTCCGCATGACATTTCTAATGTGTATAAAACCTAAAATAAGATTATCTAAGTAATCTTTAAATATTTGTTTCATTATTTTTTTAAATTATTCTAATTAAAGTAATTTCAACTTTATCAATAAGTTCAATTCAATCTATAAATATCATATATTTAGATATTATATTTTAAATTTAAATATTCTTAATTATATGTAAATTTATTTACCATTAATCAATTGAAATATTTATCATCGTGAATATAATAAGGCCTTTATTTTTTAGTTAAACATATGACTATAACTTTAGTCTTTTGACCAAATTTATGTGAAGTGAGCGACAAACATAAAAAGAATAATCACTTTGTTTTTTATATTAAGGTTATTTAGAATAATCCTGTGTTTCATTGTTTTTTTTAATTTCGCTCCCTTACTACTTCGTTGGATTTGTCCGAATAGTACCGAGGCATGACTCTATTTCTGAAATCAATCCTTCATAGAAAACTTGCTTAATATGCTGCACCACTTTTTCACAATTCAGTGCCGCATTCTAGATTGAGACTATTTTTATTTGTTGGGTATTGTTTAATATTCTCTACCACTCATGGTGGAAGATACATCAACAATAACAATAAAAGTGGTTTTTACGTGTTTAATTGAAATTTTCTGCGATTTCTTTCAGAGATCTAGTGATTTTTGCAATTGTTATGGTTATATAAAAGGCTGATCTCAACATTGATCTTTATTTTGTTAAAAAGAAAATCACTTAAGTTGACAATAACAATAGGCTATTTAACCATCTTGACTCAAATATTGCAATGTCAATTTTTTATTTATAAATTATTAGTTATTATTAATATTAATAATGGCAAACTAAGTCCAACAAGTAAAATTAATATAGAAAATGTAATATATATTTTTATCCAAAAGAAAATGTAAATATTTTAGTGCTCAATATATATACATGCAATTTCCCGGTAAAAAATATGTACAACCAATTTAAGAATTTAAAAGTAAAAGAAGTGAGCAAATTATTTTTCTCTACCTATCTTTCAACTTAAAAAAATGTAGTATTTCAATTAAATTTAGAAAAAGATATATATATATATATATATATATATTGTACATGGAGTTTTCAATATAAAATTGTAATAACTTGTGCAATAAAAATTGATTTTTCCAAAATTTAAACCATATACAAAACTTTTGTATTGATTTAATATTCACTTTTATTTAAGACTCGATAGAATATTATTTTATCTCCATAGTATAAAAATAATAATTAAAAATATTGAGGATCATGACTACTCTAAATCCCCAACTACAATCATAACTAGACTCAACTACACTAATTCATATTTATGTGAATTGAAGGGCCAGTGAAGAGTACAGAGGTCAAAGCCGAATTAAATTTTCACAAAATGGTATCGATGCAAAGTACGTAAAATAAAATAAAAACGTATATTTTTTTTCTTAAAAAACATAATTATTTTAAGTTGCTTAAATTTTTTAAAATTTATATTTATCCTTTGTAACAATTGACAATAGACACGTGTACAAAAAAGTAAGCATGCATTGTAACTTCGATTGGCTTATATAAAGCAGTATAATATCCTTAATAGGAATTTCTTCTTTTGAGTGAACCTATTTTGATCCCTTAAAAAAAACCAAAATGGAGTCCAACATGCATTGTTAAAGCACATTAGTGATGATGCCATGTAAAAGAATGCTAAGTATACTCAAATTTCCTATTCATACCAGCAGACAATGTTTGTTCATACCTTTTCTGAATGGTCCCTGTAAGTAACCAATGAGAACTAACACATTAGTAAGGTCAAACAGCATCAACCTGAAGGTATGTATTCAATGTTTAGTGCTAATTATTTTAAACCTCCACTAATTGCGGAATGCCATGCCTTGGTTTGAATGTGGAGCAAACTATCCTCTAAAATTTTTATATACCCAAATATAATAATAATAATTATAAGCCACAACAATACACACAAACATTAAAGCAGGTAAGGTCATTAAAGCATCTGTTTTAGGCATTTATGAAAAATAAATTTTTTATTTTATTAAAAGATCTCAAAAAAAAATAAATAATAAAAAGACATTAAATTTTAATATTTTTAAAATTAAAATATATAAATCTTTTCTAAATTTAATATTGTCTCAACAATATTAAATCAATTGAAAATGAAATGTAACACAACATCAATTATATTAATTTAACGATGTCATGTTAAAATTTAGAAAATCCACTTTAAATCTCATATTAAAATCCGCTTTAAATCCTCTAAATGTGTTGGGTCGACCTTGAATTACATTTAATTAGTTTATTTTTTAAAATTATTATCGATATTAATGTGTCTGTGTCATAGTTGATGTATGTATTAGTATTTATATTTCATTGCACCATTACCATACACATGTTTGTTTTCACTTTAGATTAATAAGTTTCAATCTCGGAGAAAATGAGGTATGATGAGATTTTTTGATCTAATGGTAGAAAGTAAACTTTTAAATGTTACAAAATTATTTTATTTGTGCATTTTATATTTACGCATTTTAAATGACACATATTTTCTCTCTATTTTTTATAGAACACGTAAATCTCCTATCAATTACACAAATTTATCTGTCATGTGAAAATAAGTGGGATATGTATGTCATTTAAATAGAACTAAAGAGAGATAAAGTGCAATTTTCCCAACAAACAAAAGCTTAGCGTTCATTTAAAATAAAAGAGGAGTGTGCTACTTAAAAACATATTTTACAAGAGGTGAATGTAATCTCCCCTATTTCCTATGACTTTCAAAGGTTCAAACATGACATAATGTTTTGGAGAAAGCATATACATCTCAAAAGTTAAGCTGTTCTCCACAAGGGCATTTTATCTTTTACATAATTTTTAATGGCATCTATAACTTTGACAGGAAATGTATCATCCTCTGGATAATAGGCAACCGGATCTTGTAGTAGATGCAATGGTAGGTTGAGAACACCCTCAAGTGTTGCATGTAAACAATATGCCGAATACGTTACATGATATCCACCTTCCTGCACAATAAGAATGCGTCCTTTGCTGTGCATTTTCGCAAGACTGTGAGCTATCCGCCCGATTTCTCTATAGCCTTCCATTGTTAAGCATTGCCTTCCATTTGGATCAAACTGAAGCACATGCAGGGTTTAATGCAAGTGAATGTGGCTTTGTTTTGTTGAACAACAATGAAACATAGGGACAATGGATCCAATGCAACAAACAATGTGAACCATAACTTTTGGTTTCATTGCAGTTGTTTAGGGTCCGTTTACTTTCTAAATATATTTTCTAAAATTTGTGTTCATTTTAAATTGATAAGAAGAAATGGAAAACTGTAAACAATTGTGATGGAAACAAAATGAAAGATAAGCTAAGAATAATGCATTTTCAGAAACAATTTGACATTTTCAATTTGTTTGAAAATGTTAGATTTGCTTTCAAATATCATAAAAGAAAATAGTTTGAAAAACATTGGACCAATATCCTCTTATATTTAATAGTTGAAGTGAAAACGAAAACAGAAAACATCCAAAGTAAACGGGTTCTTAGGTTTCCATATCATGGTTGTAATACTACTAAGCCCATCCTATAGAAGTCATATGCAAGTACCTTATCAGGTTTTAATTTCTATGACACTACAACATCAAGCCTATAAAAACTTGTCAATAAAATGCAAACATAAATCAAATTATAAACAAGATATAGCAAACAAAAGATAAATAGAATAACTTACTGCACTAGAGTCTTGTCCTATAACCAAGACAATCATATCAGGCTCAAATTTATGAATTGATGGAACCACCAACTCATCGAAAGCATACATATATCCTCTGTCTCCAGTTCCATTTGGTAGAGGTATGTTTAAGTTATATCCATAACCTTCTCCATCACCTAGCTCATCAATCGAACCACTCTGCGGATGAGACGGACCCCACGATCCATGGTTCATATGAAGAGAGATGGTAAGAACTTTATTGGATGAATAAAATCCCTCTGCTGTGCCATTTCCATAATGAACATCGATATCTATAACTGCAACTTTTTTACAACCAGAATCTAAAGCTAACTGTACTGCTAAACCGGCATTGTTGAGGAAACAGTATCCATCGGCCTGAGAAGGCTGAGCATGGTGACCAGGTGGCCTAACCAAAGCATAAGCAACTTTTCCATGTCCGTCGAGTAAATGCTTCATGGAAGATAGTGTAGTCCCAGCAGCAATAAGTGCAGCATCCCATGAACCTGGGTTCAAGAATGTTCCAGTACAAAGCGTCTTTCCACCTTCTTTATCAGCTTCTACCAATTCATTTATGTACTCTAAGAAATTACAACATTAGAAGTTATATATATCATTCACTGTTTAAAATTGTTTGAAGTATAGGCTATAGCAGGGACAGAAAATAGAAGAGAGAAATTGTGAATTCTGAATTATGATTTCTCAAAGGTACAGGAATGTTACAAAGGGGTTATTTATAGTGTGTGTAGCACAGTTGCTCCAACTGAATTCAGGAAGTACTGGGAAGAACTTATTTAAAAGGGCTTATAAAACCAACCAGCTTATATTCACTTTCTCTTCAATTGTAAAAACACAGTACATAAACTCGTATATGAAAAATACTCAATTAAGTTGTTTATCGAAACGTGCTTAGTTAGAATTTAGTTGCAGCTTACAGCACAGTAACAAACAAGCTAACTGCTAACTGATCTTAATTGTCAGAATGATGTAGAATATAAGTAATTAAATGTCCAAGTGTCAGCTCAGTCATAAGAGCTTGACTTTGTAACATCAACGGTTAGAGTTCAAATCCTAGTCTAAACAGTTGTTAAATGGTCGTTAGTACCACTGCTAAATAATTCCCCCTTCTCCAATTTTAAAAAAAAAAAATTGTGTTGTGTGTTGTGTGCCTTTGATTAATTAATTTGGTCATGAAATGTGAGTTCCCTTAGTTAATTTGATCTATGAAATTATTAACAAAAGACAAAGTCAAGGATGTTTTTTGTAATTTCAATTTATTTAGGTACTATAATGACATCGCTTCACAGATAAAAAGAAACCGTTTCTCATCCTCACAATCCCAAAATTTGGCTTCCTAGTTACGGGCTAACTAAAGTAACTCAATTCACATCTATAAACTTTGAACATTGTATGCAAAGCACATATTTTACCAAAATACCATTTTCCACCTCAATTAAGATTTATGAATACTAAAACCTCTATGATTATACAATTCATGCCAATACAAATTGAAGCACTGACATCTCTAATCTGCAGGTGTGTCCCAGTGTCTAACACCGACACTTTCATTATATTCAATTAGTTTATTTTCTCAAATTATTACCATTGTGGACATGACAGTGCCGTGTCAGTATATATACAAAATGATAGGAAATGGAAATTAGAGAGAAGCCAAGTTCATTTTATGGAAAAAAGAGATAGTACCATGAGTGTGAAAAGAAAGGAGCTCAGAAATAAGGGCATGTCTACCAAGGTTCCAAGAAACATAAGGAGAAATAGGACCTCTTTTAAGGATAGAAACCATGTTCTTGACCCTGTCTGAGTTTTCAGGGTGTTTCTCTAACACGTCCAAGAAACCAGGGTCCATTCCTGTGTCAAAAACTCCATTACCGGTATCATGATTCAGCATTCCTTCATGCCAGAAAACGTCAATACGGTTAACTGTGGAAGATTCCGATGCATCTGTGTCTGTAGCCATGAGAATGAATCCGACAGGCTTCGTTGGTCGCAGGTTTTACTTCGATGAGCCACCTTGCTTAAGCCCAACGGGCCTGATTTTTGAAGGGTACGAGTTGGTTTTCTTTTCATGTGAGAAGAAAAAATCTTGAAGCATTAGCAATTAAAATAGTTGATTTCATTCTGTTGGATATAAACCAGAAGAAAAAAAAAACAATTTATTTATTTTAAATTATAGAGTTATTTTGTTTCGATATAACCCTTCTTAAAATAAAATTATCTGTATGTCTTAAAGACCTTCACAATATCGTAAAATATGATAGATTTATTAAAATATTATAACATATTATTTTTTTAATATACTTTAATTTATTAATATTAAAAGAGTTTAGGATTTAGGATTTTGTTTTTATTTATTTATTAATTTAACAATTCTTTATTTGTTAAAAAAGAAATTTATGTCAGAAAAAAATAAATTAAAAGAGGTTGCATTGAGACCCTATGAAAGTAAAAAAAAAGTACTATAAATTTCAATATATATATATATATATAATAAGAAAATTTTGTTTAAAAAATAAATATATTAAAGAAAGTCAAAATTATACCCTGTTGCATTTTATTAATTATAAGTTATTGAATCCACGTGAGAATATCAATGAAAATTTTGCCATAAATTAACGAAGGGACTATTTATGTTAATGCATAGTTATTCAAAAATTTGCTCACAATCAACTTATAATTTAGTTTAAAATAAATCGATGAAGTTGAAGAAAATGACTATTACAATTGTAAATATAAATTATAAAATAAGATAAAAATACAAAAAAATATATTAAATAAAAAAATTGTTTAGATACATTAAATGATATAAAAATTTATATAGAAATAAATAACAACTAATTAATATAATTATATTAACCAGTTAAGTATTGTACTTCAATTTGTATAACTAATCTAGTTTTAATAGTGACCACTACAGGGCCATCAACAAACCAATTGCTTCTCCAATGTAAACATCACGAATGGGAGAAAAGTATTTGGTTTTATAAGTAAAGTCATAGTGACCATCAATCATATCACATATACAATTTATAATTCTAACAAGGTTTAATTGAGAGGAAAAAGACACGTATATTTTGAATTGAATTTTCCAATGTATCAAGTGATTTATTTGATTCTTATACCCCACTAGTATAGACAGGAATGCTAGTAACATTATCTATATATTCTTTATAAGATTTGTTTTCTTCTTCGTTCGCGGGAAATAAGTGGTTTTAATCACTCATGTGTTTCTTTTTTGCTATTATAATTTTGTTACTATAATTTTTTAATTTTCCATCTTATTATATTTTGAATTTCGTTTGATTTATATTAACGTATCATTTTCGATAAATTACTCATTTAATGTATGATTAAGTCATTAACATTGCAAATTTAAAAACATAAATATTTTAATTCCTTTGAATTTTTCAAATTATTAATTTGATTTTTATACCCCACTAGCATAGACAGGAGTGCTAGTAACATTATCTATATATTCTTTATAAGATTTATTTTCTTCTTTCGCGGGAAATAAGTGGTTTTAATCACTCATGTGCTTTTTTTCTATTATAATTTTGCTATTATAATTTTTTTATTTTTTATATCTTATTGTGATGTTGGTTTGATTTATATTGACATATATAAATTATTGATTTAATATATGACTAAGTCATCAACGTTGTAAATATGAAAATATAAATATTTTAATTATTTTAATTTTGTCACGTTATTATTCGTAGGGATTATGTTTTTATGCTATTAACTTTGATATCATAAGTATATTCGTAAATTTTTCTTTTTGGTTTTCAACAAAGTTAAATTTGCTTTTGTATACAATGTAATCTCTAATATAAATGTATGTAGATCGTTTAAAAAAATATAAACGCATTTACTTTCATACTTATTAATAATAATAGTTAAACACATTTTTTTTATTATATGTAAAAATAAATTCAATCACTAATTTACCCTTAATTATTATAATCATCTCCTACAACATTAAAAACAATTTTAGAACAATGTTAATAAAGTATGAATAGATATATTAACTTTCGTATATATTTAGATTAATAAATAAATGTATTATTTTACTTATAATTGAGTTAAGAGGAAGATCGATGTCAATGCATGTAAAAATATTTTGACCATTTATATTAAGTTTTGGAGCACCGAATAATTTAATTTCAATTTTTTGAAAGTTTGGATAATTTAATTTAGAGGTTTATTAGGTTTACGGGGATAAGAAGAGGAGATGTAGGACATAGAAACTATCAATCCAAGCTTTATCTATGTTTGTTAGTTGTTTTTCCTAGTACAATGTTATTCTTTTTACATAAAATTTAAATTAAGAGAGATACAGTGTAAAGTTAAAAAGAATCAATCTTATAAAAGAATTGCAATATAATTTACAAAATATAGAATTTTAAATTTAAACTCAAATTAGAGAAATGTTTAACTATACTAGTCAAATGCAATTAGTTTGGTGTTGTTGCGTCGTCTCGTGGTCTCCTTTACACTTTTCAATGCTTTCGTTTTAGTGCAAATTCCATTGACATTGAGATGAACATCAGTTAACATACATATAAATTATCATGGAATTCTTTTATAAAAGTTTGAACATCCAAATCACCAATCTTATAATAGTTTGAACATCCCTAATTATAATAGTATGTATTTCTTAGTAACAAAAAAGTGGTACAATAATCAAGGATATCATCCTTGTCATAAAAAAAAGGATATCATAGATAAAAAATACATAATGATGTTTAAACTATAAAGTATCACTATTGACGAACTACCATTTGTTATTTGTATGCTCAAAAGTCACAACTTTATTCTAATTTATTCACTAACTATTTTTTATCTTATCTCAATGTAATTTTCATCATTAATGTATATAGTTCCAACCCCATATTATAATCTTGGTGGATCACTCACCAACATTAACAACATGAACCGAACCATCACTATCAGAAATTGGTTGCACTATTCCCCTATGATGTAACTCATAAGGCACAAAATTAGCAAGTGATGCTAATTCATCAACACCTTCACAAATTTGCTCAACACAAATCACAATATCAATGAGAAGTGATGCAACTGTAGCCACTGGTATTATCTCAAAGTGATTATCAGCTCCTTCCCATGGGTTTGTTCTTAGAAGAGATTTAAGAGATTCAACAGCACTTTTAGCATTTGAAACATGGGAATTTGGACTTGATGATTTATACATTTTTTTAATCATCAATGATGATTCTTTAAGGGCTTTTCCTGATTCCAAGCTAATCTTTGTGCACAATTCTTGAATTATACTTCGAAATTCATATGGAGTCTGTATTTAAAAGTACAAAAATTAAGTTAAATTAAATTGTTTGATCATCGAAATTAAAAAAATCACAATTAATCTAATTAACCTATATTGCAAATCATACTTTAGGATTGTTGAGGTAGACACTAAGAGCTTCAATTTTGTAAGCACATAACCGTGCAAGGTTCCCGATCTTTAAGTATTGCTTCCATGGATGCCGAAACCTAAATCTCCCATGACGAGGTTCCCATCTTGCCAAAACTGCCTGTAATAGTCAAACCATTATTTAACCAATAAGATTTTATGCTAGATCGAACATTATTGTTATTGGTCTTTAATTACCATTGATTCTTCAATGCTTTTTGAAGAAAGGACTCTTTTATATCTATGGAGAAATTGCTTATCATTCTCAGCTTCTGTATTCACTGAATTGTTGAAGTATTCATCTCCAAATCCTGCGTGTGCCACCGTTTTCATTAGTTTCAGGTATGATGATGTATTAATAATATTTAATAAATTATATATCATGCATTGTATTATGGTTTAAAAAAAATGTTGTTCAACAGTTTTTTTTTAAGGATTATGAACTTGGTCATTCTCTAATTATAATTTCACAAAGCAATATAGTTTTGTGTGCCTGAGCATTAATCCCCTACATATTGATTATATATATATATATATATATGAGTATATAGTCTATATAGTACTTAGTAAAAACAAAATATATATAGTACTTAGAGATTAAAATATCCCTCAGAAAAGAATCAAAACAAATAATTGACGTGGAAAGGCAGAACATGAAGTTTATTGGGAATCAAACATGTGATAATTGGACGTCGTGTAATCACTTTAGGCCTACCTTTTGGATTTTACCCACACATCCCATTTTACTTCCATTTTGGTATAATTAATTCACTCATGCTAACAAGTCCATTTAATCAATCAAGTGTAAAGAATTAAACTGATAAGTGTTTTTTTTTTATGAAGTAATTACTTTGATAATTTAGGTGTAGATGAATTTTATAATCATAATTTTAATTATTTATGATATTTATTGAATATATTGTTACTATAAAATATTTTTCATTATCAAAAAATCACATCAGTTTATACGATCATATAATCTTTTCAACGATAATAAAAATGATTGATTGATTCTATAAAAAAAATTTATAGTAAGAGACTATAAATTAAATCTTTTGTTTATACCATAATAAAATAATAAATATGATTAAGCTTTTTTTGTTTACATTACTAGTGCTCCATTGTTAAACTCAAAACCATGTAACTAAGTTTTGCATTAACTTAAAGGCTAACGATTGACAATAATGAAAAGCCAATTACAAGAAATATAAATATTAGTATTTTAAGGTTTAATGAAAACAGGGGGGGCAACTTAAGACCGAAAAATCAAACACAAAAAAATGGGAGGTAAATTAAGACTTAGGTAAAAAAAAAGTTAATTGGCAACTCAACTTCAAACTATGTTTCAACAATTTAAAATGTAATAATATGATATTATTATTTTTTAAATAGCAATATTATAAAATTAAATTGAACATTTAATTTTGGATTTAAAATTAGTTACCGATACATATAGTACATACCTTGTAAAAAGTCTGCCAACTTTTCAATATTGCCAGCAATTTTTGTGTGAAGATCCTCTCCAATCCAAACAGGGCATATGAAAATACATACCATAATAGCTATACAACTCCCAATTATGATTGTTAACAATCTCTCTTGGGCAATTTCTATAAGTTCATTCCCACTCTCATCCGAAAGAGATATCAAACAAAAGGTTAAAATGAATATTATCATCCCATAATCATATCTTGCCTTCAATTGAGGGGAAAATCTCATAAATGTCACTCTTTCAGCTGAAAATTAAAGAAAACAAAAATTCCATCCTTTTTATGAGTAAACAAGTTCTCGAGTCATAATTAATTAACTCTAATAAACAATTAATAGTATTAAGTATATTATGAAATTAATTAAATTATATTTACCTATCACAAAGACAAATATTGAAGTCATTACAACTTTTCCTTTATCACCACAAAGAGTGGCTATTTTGTTGCAACCAACACCAAGACCACCCGCTAAACCCGTTGCCAACATCCTATTGAAACCTTTTCCGAGTGTTGCACCTGAAAATTAACCCGATAACAAGATTTATTTAATAATAAATGTTAGTAGTTAATGTGTTAATTTGTTGTACTAATAAGATGAATTGAGTACTTCAAACCGTCGAAAAAGTTATGCAATTAGTAGATTACAAAGCAAAATTTCCACGTCATTATATAGCTACTACAAAAGTTTGAATTATGTATTTAAGAGGATTTCTAAATCAACAAATACTTACCCACAGAAAGTTCTAGGACAATAACAACGGTAAGAACGGCCCAAATTATGTTTTCACCAAAACCATAGAAGGTAGGACGAAAATGGTGCAAAATATAAATCAATACTAATGCCAATCCAACCTTGAAGGAATGAATAACCCTTCTTGGGTCATCTTGTCCAAACTCTTTTATCATATTTATGACTATCACTAACTTAGCCCATGATTTCTTAACATTTGGTGAGGTCATTTTGGAATATTGCTCTTAATTCAAGAGAATTAAAGTGTTTGGTAGTCCACAAAGAATGCAAGATTAGGGGCAAATTTATACATGTTGGGATTTGACACCCTTAATGAGACAAACATGTTTCATGACGTTAAAATAGTGAAGTGGTCGAGTTTGTATGATGTGGAAGATTACACATATTATATTTTTTAATGGCTTAGTTACTTTCTCAAAATAGTGCTTTGTCATTTATTTGAAGGTAAAATTAATACATTAAAAATATTTATCAATACTATGAGGAACCCTCTTGGTACGTAGTCGATGGTGTCGGTGGTCCTAATTGTACATACACGAGAATACACATGTAGATTTGGAATAATGTATTTTCAATGAAGTTTTCTTTTTTGGCTTTAAAAAATAAAGTAGAGTGAACCCCCTACAAGAAAAGAAAATTACTTAGGGTAAAACATATGAAAACTCACGTACCAATTTGTTTAACTTGCCGTTGCCGTCTGTACGGGTTTAGATTAATTTCTTTTAGTTTGTAAATATTTTAATTCATATGTATTAGACTATTTAAATCGTGCGTAATGCGGTTTAAAATCGTAAACTCGCGGATTGATCGGGTGATCTTTATAACTACACTTAATGTTGATTTGGACTAATGCAAGGATAAACCCGATATTACAATGTTATTATTCACAAACGAACCAGTTAATTTAATGTACGGATTTATGCGGAATGTATTAATCAAAGTAAGTATGCAAGTTGGCAAGCTTTGGAGGAATGGGACAACATATTTTGACCTTATTACCGTGTTTACCGCCGCGTTAAAAAAATAGACTTTTCATTTTTACTGAACAAATTATTCCACTAGATTCCTTTTTTCTTATAACATACATTTTACCTTCATTCCACTATTTCATCAAGATATTACATTAAAGACAGCGGTTTGGTAACATCCATTTTATAGCTTATATAACATTTTTTTGATTAATTATTTTAAATAGTTTTTAAGTTTATACGTTATTATTTTAATTAAATTTGATTTTATTTTCTATAATTTATTTACAATAATTTCAAATAAATAAACTAGTTATATCTTAAATAATTTAAAATTAATTATTTACTATATTTCAAATAAATAAATTAACTAAATTAATAATGTAAAATAACTTAAATAAATAATAATTTCAAGTAAATAACTAAAAGTAATTTATTAAGTATAATTTAGAACAACTAAATAAATAAAAATTATTAGATTAATAAACAATTAAATTTTAACAATTATTAACTTTAAAATATTTTAAATATTAATGAATATAAAAATTATTATTATTTAAGAATTTTGTTTTATTTCATTTTAGTTTATCAGCTAGTTTTGTTAATAATAATTTATTAACTAATTTATTAGCTATCAACTAATTTTCATCAAGTAGAGTACTAGACTGATTTAAAAAAAATTATGATTAAATTATTTATAATTAATTAAAATTAGTCAACCACAAATGTAAAATTTAAAATTCTAAACAACAAATTAATAGAGTAAATTTGATTGATTTTAATTAATTGTAGATAATTTATCCAGTCTAAAATTTACTTATTTTAAAAGGTAAGTTTTTGGCAATATTATTATTATGAGTTCTATTATGAACTATCTTCGTAAATTGTCTATCTTAAATCAATACTGAAATTTTTTAAAAAAGATAATAATAATTAACAATATTTTTTATAGTAACAAATTATAACATATCATATTATTAATAAAACAATAATTTAATTAATATTAATTTAATTAATATTAATTTAATACAAAATATATATTTATTTCTATTTTATTTAACCGATATCATTTTAATAATTATCGCACTCATAAAAATAAAGATAACAAATAATATCTTTTGGATAAGATTTGTTCATATTAAAATTTGTTTTTAATAAAAAATAAGTGTTAGTGTTTTTTAATATATTACAATCTAGATTTTTTATTCCCGAGAGAGTCATGTTATTGTAGTGCCCCTATATAGAGCTCATAGCTCTGATCTTGAACACTCAAAGTGATCAGAATCGCGTCATTCACAAATTAAGAGCTAGATATGATATCATCAAAGTAGAAACGCAAAAACAATCTAGAGAGAAAAAAAAGTTGTTTGGATTCTCTTGTTGTTGTATATAGCAAGAACAGCTAGCTGTGAAAATTATTAAGATAAGAGAGATAAAAGAAGCAAGTTCAGAAAAAAGTGACATTTTGAATTTTACTTATGTATATTGAACTGATAATAGAATCAACGAGTCCAATATAAATACATGAAGCTAAAATGTTACTCTTCACAATTGAGAGACATTTAAGAAAGAACCACCGTATATATGAAACAATAAAACATCTTTAATATGTGTACATTTCTTTATCATATTTTTTACACAAGCTTCTTTTTTTGAACTTTAATTTTTGTTTATTTACATTTAAATGATTGATTAATTTATTAATCAGTAAAATATAAACATTTAGGAACTCCCAATATTATGTGTCAAATTTGTAGAAAACTGGTTAATTGTAATAACACAATGAGGAACTTCTTCATGATGAGGACTCTTTTGATCCTCTGCAGCAACTTTACTTTCCTTGTTCTTAAATTTTGCTAAGTTTGATAGTTCTTGAATCGATTCGGCGAGTTTCTCGGTTGAAGAAACAACATCAAGCAACAAGGAAGCCACAGTTACAATTGGAACAACCTCAAACAAATTGGTGTACTCTTCCAACAATTTTGTTTTGATCATGGACCTGAGGTTTGTGGCAGCAATTTTAGATGCTGCAATGTGAGTATTTGCAGCAGATGGTGGAACCATTTTATGGAGTGACACTGATAATTGCTTTAATGCCTTTCCTGTTTCTATGCTCATTTTCATGCATGGTTCTTGTATTTTGCTTCTCATTTCCTTTGGTGTCTATCAATAAATTCAACATATTATAAATAAGTCATTAACTTTTCCAAAAATACTAAAAGATTTAATCAAATTGTATTTTTAGTCCTGTAACAATTTTTTAGTCTTTATAAATTACAAAAGTGTGTGCTATTAGTCTATCTTTATTGATCAAAAGTTTATAGTTGTGTAATTGACTAAAAAGTTAGTACATAAATTAAAATAAATTTTTTTATAAAGACTAAAAACATACCGTACCTTATTAAAATTGTTAAGGAAACCATTTAGGGCGTCAATCCGATATGCACACTGTCTTGATAGGTTTCCAATCTTTTGATATTGTTGCCAAGGATATTGAAATCTGAAACAACCATGGCAGGGTTCCCACCTTGCAAAATTTATCTGTAAAAAGTAGAAATTATTGAACTAATTAATAAGTCAGAGAGGATAGTGACAAATCCATTTGTAATAGAGAAACATACAAATTTAGTTTTAACAATAACATAATTTTGGTTTATTATCCTCACCAAGTTATCTTCAACTTGTTTAGAATTAAGTACACTCTTATATTCTTGCATTGATAATTTATTTGATTCTCCATCCTCTAATGTTCCAAAATATTCATCTCCAAAACCTAAAATTCACCATACAAAATTGTCAATTTCAAAGTTTCTCAATACATAATGCATAAATAAAAATTTACAAAATTGGGTAGGTTACACACCTTCTAAAAAGTTACCAAGTTTTTGAATATTTTTTGATACTAAATTGTGAAGATCACCACCAGCCCAAACAGGGCACACAAAGATGCAAACCATCACAGAAATTAATCCACCTATAAGAATTGTGGTAACCCTATCTTGTGCAGTTTTAAGTATCTCTTTGTCTCTAAAGCTTGATACAGATACCAAACAAAATGTCAAGATAAATACTAGCAACCCATAATCATATCTTGCTTTCATTTGAGGTAAAAATCGAATATATGTTGCCCCTGCAGCTGCAATCATTTTTAATTTTTTTATTGGTTAGTATTGTTTTAAATACTACATAGTTCCTACTAGTGAAATTAATTAAAGTGCGAAAATTTATGTACATTTTTTTAAGTACTTTTTGTATGTTTTTTAATTTAATCAATTTTGATTTTATCAAAATCATAATTTTATCAAAGTTTGTTATAACTATAAAATGTGTGTTATAAGTTAAAAATCATACGAAAAATATCGAATTTTTTTTCTTAATTAAATACAATTGGATAAGTAAATATTACTTGCTAGAAATATTATGATTCCAAGAAGTATAGGTTCTATTATATGATCTCCTCTTGAAATTGAATGAACCATGTAATAAGATCCAAGCCCAAGAACACCAGCCAAAAATGTTGCTAAACCTCTATTTAAACCTTTTCCAAGTGTTGCTCCTGCATATATGTGCCACATAATCAAATTAATTACTCACATTCTATATACTTGTTTAATACAACTAAATAACTTGTTGATTTTTTTTTTAGTTCCTTTAAAATAATCTTTATTTAAGTTTAGTTAATGCTAAAAACTTTGAAATATTATTAGAAGAAAATAAAAAACAGAACTTGCCTACAGAAAATTCTGAGACAACAATGACAGTCATAACAGCCCACATTGCAGAAGAACCAAAAGTATCATAGAGAGATTTAAAATAGTAAAATGATGAAACAAGTGTAATGGCAAATGCTACTTTGAAAGAATGAATGGCTCTTCTAGGATCTTCTTTTCCAAGTTTCTTCAGTTGCAACATCACATTGACAATATTAGCAATAAACTCACTGTGCAAGTTCATCAAACATTGCCAACCCTTTCTGATACTTATTGGATTTGTTTGAGACACCATGCTATGCTATGAAAATTGCACAACCTCAATTATTTTAATATAATTTTGATTTATAAGTATTTTATTATTACTTGAAGCTACTGCTCTGTCTCAGTTATTATTTGAAACTGGAAGAGGAGTAACTTTGAAATCTAATTTTGGGTCCATATCTTATTTATAGATATGAGGAGCACACCTGAGAATGAAGAGTCAAATAATTCAAACTTATTTTGTGTTATAATAATTCTATTTAGATGCTTTTCTAGGGGAAACTCCACTCAACTTCTCTCTTTCTCTTCATATTTACTCATAATAATACATTTATATTTTTTAATTAATTTTATAATATAATATTCTACTATATAAGTGATGAGATAATCAATTTTGAAGTGCTATTGCAATAATGTTTCTTCTTATTTTATTTGAGATAATCTAATTTATGATATTGTTCTTTCTTATAGATAAATTGTGTTTCTTTTCTTTCATGTCAATATCTATATTTCTTGCATATAAAATCTATTGAGAATTGTGTTTGACTGATACAATTATCATATATGTGTTTATTCTTAATTGATAAATTCTGAAAAGAATTTAAGAAAGAAGCATCCCTGAATTCAAAGAATGAATTTTTATTGATCACTGTTTATGAAGATTTGTGATATAGTTCTCAAATAAATCAATCATTGTCATTTAGATTCTTTGAACATTCCCCGGATAAAATAAAAAATAAAAAGTTTAGAGAGGTTTTGGTATATATTGTACAGCACTAAACACTATACATGCATGGCTTAGTGGGTTTTAACAACGTACGGCTAGCCACCGGGTTTGAAGACACGCGCGTCTATATATATATATATAGTTGAACAATTTTGTCTTGTATAACAACCGGCGGCGACCACAGGCAGCCACTACTGATGGCGAGAAAACAAAAAGAAGTGTCTAAAGTGCGATCAAAAGTGCAATAGTACTATTTTAAATGGATATAACATATTAAACTATATATTATATGATGTGGTTAATTAAGTAGTCCTCCCACTGGTTACTAGGTTAGTGTATATGTAGAACTTGAATAATAATTAATTGTACAACTTTTATGGCTTCTGCACGATCTCCACCATTGCAACTTATAAGAGATGGAGGGACAAAAAGGTTGTTGAGCCTTCGTGTGTAATGGAAGACACCGCACTATGGACGTCCAAAGAAGTTCCAGACATATAATATAAAATATTTTATACTAATAGTCAACCTTAATCGTTTATGTTACAGATTTTTTCAGCTTTAATTTCAATCAAAATTGGCATATAATAGTAAATAAAAAAGGAAAAGGTGTAGTCATCAATAATCACTAATTATGAATTACAAACGTGTCACACTTTGACACTGTTAATGTCAAAAATATAGTAAATCGATATTGATATATAAATATTTTTATTTACTTATTATAGTGAAAGAAAGTAGAATATTATTAATAAAAAAATCTATATTGACAATAATATATATATATATATAACTAAATTTATTAGATTTTCACTTTCATTCATTCATTTATTATTGAAAAGCTAAACACGAATCAATTAAATTTAATGTCTTTAACTCTTTTATTGATCATTATTGTTATGAAATATTTTTAATTGTGTGGATGTGTAAGAGACATGTCTAAAAGATGTTTGGAAATAAATTTATATAAAAAAAAAAGTGTTTTAATTGTGTGGATGTGTAAGAGACATGTCTAAAAAATGTTTAGAAATAAATTTATAAAAAAAAAAAAAGTGTTTTAATTTCACTTATCAGAGATGTCATACGTGTGTCGGACACTGAAACACGCCTAATTCTAGAGGTGTCCATGTTTGATAGGTCACTAATAATAATATTATATATTGTGTACAAAAAATTATAATGTTATATATCGAGTCACAAAATAATAAGTCATCTAAGTTAATAATTCAAGTCCATATTTCTAGAAATTTTATCATATTTTATCTATAAATACATATATAAATTCATAAAAGATGTTGATAAGTTAAAAATTTAAAACATATGTTAGTTGAAATGATTTTATAAATTATAATTATGTTAAAGTTGTCTAAATGAAAGTTAGTGAACATTGATAATTTACAATAGATTGGCAAAGTTCGTGTATTATTCGAAGCAGCCACATTTACAAAGTATATCCCTTGCTTGGACAGCCATGATATGACCAATTGATTCAAGTGGTGTTCTAGAACAACTGCATAGTTTGCAATGCTAACTATTTTAGCCCGACTAAACATAATGGTGCTACATAGATATATAAGAAAGAAAAAAGTTGGTCTTTTTTAATAAATAAGAAAAATGACAATCCCTACTCATCTTTAGTTTGTACCTTTTATATGATAATTGTTATTTTCAATGTTGAGAGGTTTGTGGCAGTGAATTATAAGTGATCTAGGTTGAATTCATTTTAAGGAATTTAAATACACTTTTGGTTCCCACACCCCTCATTTTGTTTTCCACACTTCTCAATTTTTTTTAAATCCAAAATTTCCAAACTATCCTTCCCTCTTTATTCAATTAACCCATCATTTGTATTTTTATTATATTCATTAACTTAACACCTTCATCTTCAATCATCTACATTCTTGAATCATTTTTGCCATCCTCAATCATTTTCAACACCTTCAACCCTAAACCAAGTATCATCTTCAATCAAGTAATCAATCTTCAATGATCTTCAACACCATCTTCAATCATCTTAAACACCATCTTCAACATCATCTTTAATCACTTCAATCATCTTCAATCAAGTAAGCAATGGTTGTTGTTTGAGCAGCATTACATTTAACGTATGTGTACGTGAACTCAGTTCACGTTTGACTCAAATGTTTCAAAAAACTAACATTTACATTAACTAGATTCACTTATGTGTACTTGAATTCAATTCACGTATTTGCTAAGTGAATTGCGTTCACGTACACATACGTTAACCCAGTTCACGTAGTTCATATGAATTCTTAAACTCCATTGATGTATGCAATCTTAAATAACGTACGTTTATGTAAACCTAATTCACGTAGCATCTGTATTTTCTTAATTTTATCAGTGTACAAAACCCAAATTTTAAATAAATAAATAAACTACAAAATACAACACCACACATACCTAGTTGAGTTGAGTCATTATAACGATGAAGATGATGAAAATCTTGAAGATGATTCAAGATTATTGAAGAAGATGAAGATAGAAATGAGGGGTTAAGTGAATAAAGAGGGAAGAGTATTTTGGGTATTTGAAATTTACAAAAATAATTAAGAGTGTGAAAAGCAAAATGAGGAGTATGGAAAACAAAAGTAATTTAAATAACATAAACAAGTGAACAATTTACCCTGTATTTGTTTACATGGTAATAAAAATTAATTTAAAATTAATTAATTTTGTAAATTTAATTTCAATTAACTGACATAATTATAAACTGTTTTATATTTAAATACGTAAAAGTGTAAAGTAATTGAATAAAAAAATGATTAAAAATCATTTTTTTTTTTTAAATAGTCAGCTGAAGTACTTATCCCATTATGAATTAATTTTTAAAAGTTTCAACTTTAACAAAATCAATGACATTCCTTAAAACGATACTCTTATACTTTATAGATTAAATAATTACTCGATCAATATAAAAAAAAATCTAAACCCAATTCATTAAATCGACCTTCAAAAATCATTGTATCAAATATAAAATTAAAAAAACCGTTAAATTATACTTGAAAAAAATATTATCGATGATAAATAATATTTCAAATGACTTTTTAAGCATTGGTTCACCTTTGGAACTTGCCCACCTATAATTTGCTTCCAAATTAAACACAAACTGAAAATATATGAAAAAAGATTACTCACCTCATTAATTCCACTAACATACAAACCACACTTAGAGAATAGGGATTACCTTTACAACACTTGAGTATTTCATGTAATGCAACACTACCAAATTCATCACCCCAAGGAAAACCATGAGTAGAAGAAGAGCCACAGAAGAAAAAGTGCACATGAACCCTTTCTTTCCATGCCCTTCAATATCTATACATCTGATATATAAAAATTACAACACCAACTTCCGGACACACGCTACCGGAATTGCCACCATCGCTCGAAAAAAAAGGATGCATGTCATCTGAGTGAGTAATAGATCAGAAGATAACCGCGCCAACACACAGATACATTATATGTTGGTCAGACACTGGAAAAATAAACACTCAGCTACTAATATAGAAATACATATTCTTATAAACTTGAGATGCTTTTAACTATCTACCTAAAGATTCATTCCTCTTCAAAATGGATTCATATATTTAATATATGAGATGTAAAACTGAAACAGTTAGACAGTGTTATGGATTTGATGTTGGTCATGGCAAGCATTACTGGACCTGCTCTCAACACACCGATACTTCGAAGAAACCGTGTAACAAGTGATTCATTTCATACTATTAGGCCTTCCAGTTGCTGCTATCTGGGTAGGGTTCTGGGGTAAAGAGTTATAACCGATCATGTTGTCGATTGCATTGGACGAAGATGCATTACCCTTCATCGTTTGCTCGAGAAGACGAACTAGTGACATAAATATTTCCATCCTCGTAACATCCCTATTTGCCTGCAAATTGAAGCAGCCACATTTAATTTACATCAAAATCAACAGGCATCAAAATCCATCTCTCCTACAGTCACATTTTCCCTGCTACACCTAGAAAATGCTTAGTTATTGAAGGTGACGGCAGATATTACCTCAACAACGAAACGTGCCCAGATTTTTCCGTTGTGGGCTTCCATTACCCCCTTCAAGATGGTTAACCCTAATCCTCTGATTAAGTCAGCTATTTCAAGAAAGAATCCCCGTTCCTCGCAAAGCATCTGTAAGAATAACCAAACAAACATATTATAGAGGTGATAAAGAAATTTATTAGGACCAAATAACTTTATATATTTACAAAGCATCCTCATTACCTCCACTAGCATCTGACGAGGTGGATCCAAATCTTCGACTATAATAGGACAGACCATCGATTGGGAGCCAACCTCATACGCCCATGTAGCCCCTCCCTCAAAGTTGTCTTTCAATAACAACCCACCTTCCTTACTAATAATCTAGATATTTAAGGAAAACACAAATATTTCTCTTATTAGTAATTTCGTCAATTCAAAACATTGTTAGGAACATTATCTTATTTATAGTCCTTCATAGCTTAAATGATGTAGAACAAATTTTTATTTGTATAAAGGATTTTCCAGTTGATTTATATTTGATTCGAGCTACCAACTAATGTGTGTATTTTCATACCTTAGACTCCCCACTCTGTTTGAGCTTGTCAGCATGCTTTGTCACACTTTGCAAGAAAAGCATATGCTTAATCGTCCGTTCCAGCAGCGCATCAATGCTACACTGTTAAATCATAACAAATAGATCAAAGAAAAAGAATCAGTAACTGGATATATTTAATTTCTTTTGAAAAATCTGTAACTAAGATAAGATATAAGAGAGGGAAATACTTTTGCTCCATTTGGAACGATTTCTCGTAATTCTTTGACACGATCTTGAATCATTTGACGATCTTTAGGTCGAGGCCTAGGATTCTCTCCTGGTTTCAGCCTTTTGCGATTAGATTTGCAAGCTTCGTCCGGTCGCTTAGAGTATCCAGTTGAAACACTATTTTCATGTTTCACATTGCCACCATTCTCCAACCACGAACTAAGTCGAGATCCACATATGGTAGTAGTTTGAGAGCAGTTTCCAGCATCATCCTTGCTACAACCGGACCTTAGAGAACTAGTTTCTACTGCGACTTTTTTACCTCTATACTTAGAAAAATCAAACAACCCGCCTTCGAAATTACCAGCCATAATCGGTCTACTGACAGGAGAAGGAATAGACGAGGAACTATTAACAGTCAATGCTGTCCTGCAAGACATGTCATCGGAACTCTGTTTCAAACTAGGTTTGGCCTTCGAGACCACGGCATCCAAGAGGTGGTCTGTTGACATCCCAGAAAAAATGCCACTGTCCAACATTGATTCGTCAACTGAATAATAATCAGAATTCATACCCTCCACGTTTGTGCATATTTCCTTTTTAATCTTATTTTCAACATCTGCATTTGATTCATCGGCAAAGAGTTCATTCCAGTGTCCTTCTAGAAGTTTGTTCTTAAAATCCACACCTAAAACATCAAACAGGTCATCACCTGATGGAGGTTGAGCACAAGCTTCTTTGTGTTCAGAACCCATGGTCATTGCAGATTGATTGGTACTGTCTTCATGAAAGCAATCATGGACAAAACCCGGGATATGATCCTCAACATCAAAAGAGGGAATGTTAGGGGCCTGAAGCAAGTCATAGGCACCTGACCGACTAACCAAATTTGCCCGAGAATGACACACTGCATTAGTCGAATCGTCATTTTGAAGTTCATTCCCAACTTGGGCTCCAGATAAATTTGTTGCAGATACTTTAGGCGATTTTGAACTAGTAATCAGATTTGTCCCCAAAATACTATCCATCCCACCATGTACTGAGATTCCTCGAAGTAACGAAGTACTGCCAGAACTTAGATTATTGAATTCAGATCTTGAATTACATGCAACAGAATGCTGTTGCAGGCTTGAATGAAAATTTGAGGGTATTACTTCAGCCTCCACAACTCTATCCTCTTGGAAAAGTTTATTGGATATCTCGCTCAGATTGTGGGTTTGGGGTGTCCATTCAGAACCCTGACATTTACTAATTCTTTCCCTTAATGGACAAAGGGTTTGAATATTAGGCTTTGAAGCATGAGATAAATAACTTTGTCGATTAGCTACATTAATTATTGAAGGAGTGCAATTTGAAGTAACAACCACTGAATCAACAGGCATAGGCACACCAGAAGTAGCAGGTTTAGTGAGTCTTTCATTTGAAAGTTTTTCTGAATAGTCTTCAGATAGAAGGGCACCAGGAATACACCCCAATTGCAAGATCAGGCTCTTGACTTCATGCACAAATCCCATATTTTCCATTATCTGTACCATTAATATTGCTATTTAGTTGAGGAATAATAGGATAACATTCATGAGATTAATAATACTCAAATGACAAAACAAACAGCAATACTAGACTACAAAAACAATCAAGCCTTATTCCACTAAGTAAAATCAGCTACATAGATCAAATGACACCATAATGTCCTGTCATATATCATATCTCTAATCAACTCATTAATCTAATAATTTTTACGTATTTCCTAATAGTTTCTCTTAAGAGTTTTTATAGGTATTCCCCTGCCTATATCAATTTGACTATCCTCCATTTGACCTACTCTCCTTACTACAGAATCTTTTCTATGACTAGTGCTACCCAACTCTCTTTAATATTGCCATTCCTAATCATATCTCATATAGTCTTTCCACAAACCTGCATTCGTAATACTAGACTAACCTACCCAATTTGTTATCGGGGAATCACAGATAGATACAACTCAAGTCATATAGAATTTAGACAGCGAGATTAAATTATAAGACAACAGGGATCTACACATTCACTGTTGTCTCTACTTTGAAGACTGGATATCCTAAATTCATTCCAACAATCATACTCATTTGATCCTCAAGTGATATGTAAGCTTTAACTTTTATGTGCGTAAGTTAACCAGGATAATTCACTCTCGATATGTGGTGAATATTCTGACCTCTCACCATAACTAAGTACACCAGCATTAGATCATTGAATTGGAAAAAGTTACATTACATCTCTCCAAAAATACAGAACAAAATTTGCAACTAGAGAAAAAGGACTTACGGGCAAGAAAGAACCAAGTTGAACAACCCCATGAGGAAGCACAGGAATAACTGCTATGGTCTGCAAAAACAATACAGTATGATGAAACAGCAATGAAAAGCACGATAACAAAACATGGAGCAAAATGAAAATTGCAAACCTGCATTCCAGCTGAAAATTGGTAATGAACTTCAGCATATACCTAAAAAGAGCACACTCATATAAGAAATCGAAATGAAGTTCAGAAGTATATACAATTAGAGTCGAACACCAATTAAATTTATTGAGCACGGACAGTGCACAAGCTTTCAAAAACTTAGCCCTTCCACCAAACTTATTGATAATCACATTACAACCATGGTTTTAAATTGCAGCCAACAATTACAATTGCATCCCATCCGCAACATAAAGGATTTTGAGGTCTCTGAAACGGCGTCAAAACCATAATTTTGACCACATTTTCTCACAATATAGAGGTTCGAATCACAATCACAACGGTGGCCGCAACTGAAAACTATGATCACAACACTCATGCTAAACAGAAGACACATTGCAATTTGCAACCATTCTACATTTGAACAACAAGTAAAGCTGTATACCTCAGGTGGATATGCATCTTTTGCGAAATTGCTCAAGAGAATCCATTGATGACTGTTGGTAAATGCAGCCCGTCCAATCATACTGAGTAACAGCAAAAAGCAGCACATAAGTGCCGTTGGAAATTTGGAACAAACAGGTGAAAATGGGTGAAAACATAAATTACATACCCTTCACCTGCAACAATGACCAAATTATTTACTGTCATTTTGTTAATCAAAGAAGAGACTTTGTCCTCCTCTCGAATTCCTAGATGAAACGATTGAGACTCGGAAGAAAACCAGCATCCTTCCCCATTCTGATTAGGCAAATTAGACATCCCTACTATGCCACGAGGGGAAGGACCTAACAAGGGTTCATGATAGCATTCTTCCCAAATTAATAGCCTGCCAAGTGAAACGATACCCAATTAAGTCAAACCAAAAATTATACTCATGAAGCACCGACATTTACACAAACCCTGCCAGACACAACACTAACACGTAGAAAACCTAAAAAATTCAATAAAAAAGAAGTAATTGAATGTAACAAGGGTTCATGATAGCATTCTTCCCAAATTAATAGCCTGCCAAGTCAAACGATACTCAATTAATTCAAACCAAAAATTATACTCATGAAGCACAGACATTTACACAAACCCTGCCAGACACAACACTAACACGTAGAAAACCTTAAAAAATCAATAAAAAAGAAGTAATTGAATGTAACTACATATGTAAATATTGTGCCAATGTCGGACACAAACATGTGTCAAACACCGGACATGCCTTTAACCTGAAGAGTCCGTGATACACCATATAGTCAAAAAAAGTATACTAATATTTAACAACCATTTGGATGCTGAGATTAATAAAGAAGCAAAAAAGAACTTTCACATATTAAATTGGGAAAAAAAACAATCAAATATTGAGGAGAACAAAGCAAGGAAATAGCTGATTTTTAGTTATCTTTTATTTGCTGTAAGCAGTGACACATCACAACAATAGTGCTAGCTAGCATGACAAAGATGGACCACAAATCAAGCCTGTTAAGCTGAAGAAAAAAAAATCAATTTTTTATTATAACTGGAAAATAAGGCCAAATAGAATCAAACAAGAAAGACAAATTCTGAATGAACAGAATCCTTTACAGAACCAATCTAATAGGCCATGCGCCTGGTAAAACAACAACATCAAGTCTACTTCTTTTGAATAAGTAAATAAATAAGATTCTTGAAGACAAACCAGAAGCTTACAAAGCACAAAATTCCAAAGTAAGAATGAATATTCAGCAGAGTACATGAATACTAATCAAATCTAAGGAAGAAGTGGCCACTCAATAACATTTCAATATGTCAATCATATCACATCTAATAACCAACCCCAGAAATAGAATCTACTCTAATGTAAATGTAAATATTACACATACACAAGCATCAATCCAACACAGAAAGTAACGGGAAAACGCAAACAATAGCTCCATATATATACAAAAATTAAATAACTTGAAACATTCAATTACCCTTAATTAGAATATCCCAAAAACAGAAAAACCAAGGTTAGGTGCATGTAATAAAAGATAGAAATACAAACTTCAAAAACACAAAAAAGAAACATTTTAACTTAAATATGTTTGCATTACTTGGAATTGTTGCAACCAATCTTCCAGAACACAGCATAAGACCACTGATTCCGATTGCACAGAGTCTTCAAAACTTCTTTCAACAAAAAACCCATCTTGGAAATTCTAAAGAAAAAAAAACACTCGTCCTGCTAAATTCCTAATCCTAATGGAAGAAACAATAGCACCCAGGAACAGCACCAAAAAAACAAACAAAAGGGTAAGTGTCAAACTTGTTGTTGACCATGCATTATCAAGAAATTTTTTTGATTCCAAATCCTAACTACCACGGCACGATCCTCTTCCTGCTTGTTTAGTTCTCAATCCCCCACTTCTCTTTCGTTGTGGATCCAAGTTCCCAGAGTTCAGTTTCCGGCATGCCATTCTCCGGCTAAAAAAGTTTTAGAGAAAGAAAGTAAAGTAAAGTAAAGAGATTTCTACACTATGCCACGAGATTCGAGTTTGTAGATAGGTACTACTATAATGTTGTCCATTTGAGATGAAAAAAGGAAAGAACTTTGAAGAGTGGAATGTATAAAAGAGAAATGGGAAATGGTGGGTTTGTAGAGAGAGTGTTTCTGTGTGATTTTCAGATGGTGGGGGTTTTTTTTTTCAACTTAAAAAAAAAAAAACAGGTTCAGGTTCTTGTGTTTGCTCAGAGAGAGAGATGGAATTGTGTGGTTTGAGAAAAAGGAAGGGCTTTAGGGGGAATATTAGAGGGAGAGCCACTGGTAGAGAGAGAGAGATAGTGGAAGAGGCAGAGGTTGGTTTTGTCGGGTAATGAAACAGTGTCGGGAGGGAGTCAGAGAGAGAGAATTGTGTTTTGTTTTGTAGAGAGAGAGAGAGAGAGTGTGTGAAAATGTGAAGAGAAGAGAGGTGGCAGTGAGGAAAAAGAGTAGTGGCCATGATATGTATGATAGATGGTCCTATCTATAATCCTAGTGCTGGTTACTATCATCCTTACGTCACAAACATAACCATGGTAACAAAGGTGTTTTCATTGTTTATACTCATTGGACATCATTCATATCTGAGGTGGGAAAATCATTCACCTCTTACCACTATTCTCTTTTCTGTCCCAACCAAATTTTTGAGTTTTAGTGTAATATCTAAAATTCACAATACTATTTTTGAATTAATTTCGCATAATCCTTATGGATAATATTATAATTGATGTAGATTTAATATAAAATATTTATTTATTTTTTATAAAAATATGATAAATGTTTATTTATAAGATATGGAATATATAGTATATCTTTTTTAAATATATTTAAGAAGAAGACATTTTAGTCGTGAGAAGCGACAAAATCGTGAATTATTATCCATATGGTTTGAACTAAATTTATGATATTTACATAAAAGTAAGTGTTATTTTAGTCTTCTATAAATGTTTTTTTTTTAAGACATGGGAGACTAGAAACATGAATTTATTCTAAAAATATATGTTTATAACTAGTTTCAAAAGTTTTCAATTGACTTCTACAAACATGTAGAGTGAGACTCAAGCAACTATCTCAATAATACCATAGAACTACAGTAAAAACAAAAAAAATGAACAAAATGATGTTTTAAGGCATGTTTTTACTAGTGTATCCGAAGAGTCTTCTCGATTTCAACTTTACTTTAAGAAATATCCTCAACATTTAAAAGATATAAAAAGGAATGACTAAACATATAATACATTTTCTTGATTTGAATTTCCACCTACATGGAAGAAAACCATAAAACACAACAATTATAGCATTAATTTAACAAATCAAGGTTCATAAACCCTAAATAATGAAAAAAATATCTTGATGCACTACACCTTTCATGATAGTGGAAATAATGGATATAATGTCTTTGATGTCCACAATGGGTTTGCAGCTGAGTGCGACGCCAAACATTGCATGGATAAAGAAAGAGATAGATTACGAGTGACGACATATTATCACGTCGATGATGGTTATCAATTTTAAGACAACGACAAAGTTACTCCAATGACAATGAACAATAAATTTTTACGACAACCATAAACTATGTGAGTTATACGATGACGCCAGTTGGGTGTTGGAATGACTCAATATCACATCGCATATGAATGGCTCAAGTGTTGAGATCTTACTAAAATAAGAACTAGGGTTTCAAAAGAATTACTCACGAGGAGATGATCTTATATATTTTTTAGTACATTAACAAATGTCTATAAGATATTAGTTATTAAGAAGCAATTTGTTTAACAATACATAATCAACCTCATGGAATAACTATTTTTCATAATTCGTATTTTCACATTCTCTATATAATGGATAGCTGTGCTCTTTCTACTTTATTTTCAAAAAAAAATTAAATAGTTACTCTATATTTCAAATTGTGTGCATTATTATATTTTAATCATAATATAATCACAATTATGAGAATAATGCACCTATAAACCTATAAGCATTCAAAGTCTAAAACAAAAGAATACTTATGTTAATCATATCAACCACTTTTTGCTCTCAGTTTACATCATTTTCTTGGTTTTTGATGTCTTTATAGAGACTAGAGTCAACAAAATAGATGCAAAAAAAAATTATCTCTCTCTTTTTTTAAGATAATCTATCTCTACTTTTTGATGTATATGTTCTTGAAACAAAAATGCCTCTCAAGATTTTATTTGTTTTATAAGGGTTTGTGTTATATTCTTTTACTGTCCCTTATGCTTCTTTTAAATACTACTACTGTACAAGTCTCTATTGCAATTTATAATTTGGTCCTGTGTGAGTGTGATTTTGGTCGGCTGACATCCTTTGTCTCAACTTTTTCATTAAATTAATACTTATAAAGTATCTTTTCTAATTGAGACACTTAATTAACTTTCTTGGAAGGTTGTGTGAATACTTATATCCTTTGATCATTCAAAATCATCACTAATTATGGAACTTCAAAAACAAATATGATAGAATATATAGAACCTAGCTAAGGTTATGTGGTCACGTAGGAGAGGTACTAATTGAAAATGATGGATGGAATTTTTTTAATTATGCCGTATGGTTATTTACATTACAAGCAAAAAAGATGTCAGTGAAAATGGAATTGTAGATGATTGGTTGGTCACTATGTTTTGTCTTTCATTTTGTTGTGTGACAAATAAACAGACAGGCAAAAGGACATAAAAAGATGTAGCACTAGTTGGAATGTGCACTTCTTTCATTTTGTGCTTCATTTTTTACTTCAATTTTATATTTTACTACCTAATTGTAGAGCATGGTAATTTTGTGGGAAAACAAGGAAAAATAGATTCCTATTCAAAGGTAAAATGAAATGTATCCAACCAATGTTTGTTATTTTATTTGGTTGTGGCTATACGGGTTATACTACTATGTTCATAGGTTCATAGGATCAAATTAATAATAAATATTAGTAGTTAACAATGCAAAATATATATATATATATATATATAATTCTGTAGTATTTCTAACATGTTATAATTTTATCCAAATAAATTATTGATAGTTTTAGTCTCTAAAAATTGAGAAGGAATTATAATAGAAACATATATTTTGTCTTTAAATTGTAGTTTAACTAATAAAATGTCGATATTGTTAAGTTGAATATATATTATTAATTTAAATTTAAAATTTTGCAATTATATATAAATTTTTAATAATATTTATAATTTATAATATATATAGATATTGTGGATCTTTGTCTCCATTTAGCCCTTAATGCATATAAAATGGATTTCAAGTGGGACAAGGAGATTAATTGTCTTTGTAGTGGCTACACAATTAATTACACATCTATATATATAGTAGGGGAATATAAACCTGGTCGTGTTAAATTTGGCAAACCGTTACCAATCAGGTAGCAATATATGCAATGCCATGGTTTATGGAAAATCAATTGAATTATTGCAAAATGTAATGCCCTTTCATGTTGGGAGGCGGTGTCCAATTAATTAATTACTAGTTCTAAAATTTCTTATTTGACTATGATCCTCAATTAATGAAATACTGTCATCATATGGTGAAAATGATAGCGTAGGTCATATGGATTTGAGACAAAACTAGCTTGGGCTAATTTTGCTTGTTTTTATTTAAAAGTCGATTTTAATTTACAAAATAAAAATCAATAAATAACGAGGGATGTGACGTGATAAAAAACAAAAAGTGGAATAGAACCAAAACAAAAAACAAAAGATGGAAAAAGACATGAGAGCTAGCTCCCTCAAGCAAATAATTTTGTTTTTGCAAAGCAATTTTATGATTGGAATTTACGGATAACAACTGAATGAATATGGGTGGAAAAGTTGGTGTGGATTGGGTAAAAAAACACTCGTTTTTTTTTTTCAAAAACAAACTAACTTAACTCATATTTTACCGTTACCACTAAAAAAAATTATTTAGTTATTTTCAACTAATTATATTTTTAATCGTAGTTATCTTACGGTTAGTTAATATTAAAATTGTATTAGATGATAAAATAAAATAAAATCGTAGTTACCACTAAAACAAATTAATCACATACTAACTGTGATTAATTTTTTTTAATATCAACTGTAGGTCATTTTTTATTTAAATTATACTTTTCTAACATTGTCAATATAAAAACAATATGGTTCTATAGAGTCAAATTAAATATTTTACAATAAACTAACTAAAATAAAAATTCAAAAAATGTGTCATAAATATAATTAATTATACAATTACAATATATCAGAAAGACTATTCGTAACAAATACAACAACGACAATTAATTAACATTTTAAAATCATTATTAATATAAAAGTATTAAATAGTTTTATAGATAAACTTTCTATAAACTAATAAAACAAATAGAAGCATATGCCTTTGTTTGCATGCAAACAAAAAAAAAACACAATCCTTCCATTTATAATTCAAAAATCAAAGTAAATTTTACTCATTAATTATGAGAATTAGAATTTGCCAAGTGGAAGCATAATGTAAATAAATATTTACTAATTAAACATCATTTTAATAATATTAAATATTATGTAAGAAAATATAACATGATATTTGTCGGTGATTTAAAGTATAAATCTAATTAAGTGCAAAAACTCTTATTAACATCAATTTATATATTATAATAAATTATATTACTAAGATAGAAGAATACCTTGGTTGAAAGTAGATAAGTGATCACTCAATTTACTTTGCATAAAGTTAAGGAGAATTTTAAGTTGCTTTCGTATTTGTGAAAATTGTTCTTTAGTCTTTTCATATTTATTTAGCTTTTCTTTCAAAATGTGCACTTTTTTTTGTAAGTGATTAACAATTTTTTTGACTAAAGCTACAACATTGCCAAATTGAATGAAATGTTTGCGCGTTTTAAAAACACTCGTGGAAAAAATACTAGCACCTAAACCAGACACTCAACCTGAATGTTCAGCTTCATACACTTTTTTAATAACATCATCTGAATAGACATTAATATTTGATGGAAGACCTTCAATGATAACATATTATTGATCTTGAGACAAGTTATCTGAAATATTTTCTATTAAAGAAATAAAAGTTTGATTAACTTAATTATTTAATCATGGCTAACTGATGGTTTATTTTGTAGTGTATCTAATCATAATTGGTGTCCAATAACAAGAACTATACATAATTCACTTTTTAAGTGAATTTATCTAAGACTTTGTTTGAGAAGAGGAATGTGGATATGATAATTTTGGAGACTTAAGTCTATATTTAAATATATTATATTCTAAAATGTCTAAACAAAGATATAACAATTTATAAAAGTATAATTGTAAAATTTGTAAATGTCTATTTCAAAATTCGTCGTACATTTCAATAATTTTTAAATCGATCCTATTTTATCTCAGATATATTTAGTGTATAGTGTCGATGTAACACTTATTAAAGTCTAAAATAAATTTTAAAATAATGCCTTGATAAAAAATAAAATAAAAAACCTTTTTAATATTAATATCAATATTTTTTACTAAAATTTATTTAAATTATACCTTTTTTGTTATTTGAAATACAATATATTTTAATTAAATATGTCAATAGTTATATTATTTTATAATTGTGAAACCTTATACTTGTTATACTATTTAAATATTTCTATTTCTTTTACCTAAATATAGATGAAAAAGTAAAATTTGAAGGCTTAAAATCTTTGATTTTTCTAGTCTAAGCCGACTCTAAGGGTAAGCCACCAAGACTATACCGCCCGTTGCCTCGAAAATTTCTATTTTACTATTGGTTAATGTTAACACACAAAAATTAACATTCTCTTTAATTTATTTATGAAACAAAAATCTTAGGAAAAATAAAACTACGGAAAAATAATACAATAATTATATACTCAATTTATGAAAAGACTTAATTTATATTAAAATAATATCAACCATTCATGTAATTATTGCTTAAATTGAAGGAAAAAAAAGTCAATATTAAAGTCAATAAAATTTTATTTAAATTCAACCATGTCTCAATAAATATTAAATGGATTAACTTTAATATTAATTAAAAAAAATGTTAAATAAAATCAATTATAAAATTTATTAAATAATTTTGTATCTAAAAAAATTAAATAAAAATGTATAAAATTTATTAAAATATTACTATTGTATTGAAAAATATATATTTTTACATCTGGCTTAGGTCATGGTGAGCCAGTACTCTTCCTTGCTTTGAGCCTTGCACTGGCCCGCTCCCCTAGTATGGGATTTTTATTGATAAACTCCAAACTCAGTCCTTCTCATCCTATATTATATTATAATCTACAAATTGAAGGTAGTGACCAAAGAAACATAGAATGTGCAAGGAAAATAGTATATGAAAAACAACAAAAAAATGGGTTTTCAATTTTCTATGTAGAAACAATGACAGGGAAAAGAAAGGAAAATGGACAAAAAAAAGATGAGGACAAAAAGATCTATCAGTAGGATTTTATAAGGATTACAAGACATAATTTGATGCGAAAATGAAGATATAAGGTCATCTCACCACAAATGATTTGGATAATAATGATGACGGGACGGAAAGAACCCTAGAAAAAATCACTGTGCCGGAAAAAACGGATAAGCCCAAAATGGGGCAAATAAGCTTGAGAATCTTGAGTATGGCCCAATGAAATAATTCTTAGCATAAAAATATAATGTCAAATCTAACTTATTTTTTATATGTACTTGTAGATATGTTTAAGCTGTAGAAAATAATAAAAAAAAGAAAGTAAGAGGTCAAGAAAAATATATCACATACACTATTTGTATTTTGATGTCAAATAACACAGCTAATAATCCATAAAAAAACACATCACTAAAATATTATGGGTCCTTTAAGTGTTTACTCGTTAATTTTTTAAAAAAATATTATATAAAAATAATAAACTTTTATTTTAATTTTTAAAAATTTAGGACGGTATCATTTTAAACAGTGATTTAATAAAAAATTTAAATTAATTATTAAATTATCAAAATAACTTTTTTAAAAAAACAACTTACTATCGTAATAGTCGATGAAATTTACTATTTAAATAGTAAATGATTGTTACAACATTAAAGATTAAACTAATTGAGTTAAAAGTTTCATCCGGTGTTTGTGTTCCTCTAATTATTTGCAATTTTTCTAATTGTCTCAAAATGCTGCCGCCAACTCCAATATTTGTCTTTCATTCCAGCTTGGAACACATAAAGGGAATAACAAATATAATATCCCTTAATGTATAAGAGTATTAATAAAAAGTCCAACAAAGTTAAAGGTGTAAAGTGATAAATGGTTTGAGATTCGTTATTCATACTCTTTATTTTTGATTTCCTACTTGAAATAGCCATAGAAATGCTCATTATCTAAATACATTATGTTTTAATTATCGCGATATACAGCACTTCTAAATAAATTTAAAAGTAAAATATCATGATTCATGAGGTTGTTAAGTGTACTTTTCACACGTCATCTCGGGGAAACTCCCGATAATTAATTTGGATTAGTTATCAAAATTAGTGGTAAGCATTAAAATTTTAAAGGCAATAGATAAGTCACATTAATCATATGCATAAGAAGCCTCGTGGAAGGATAAGTACACACCTTATATGATTGGACTCAAAATTGCAACTTGTTTTATATGGTTTCCTCCATGTAATGTGTGTGTATGTGATTATTCAAATGTGCAACTATATAGTATATATAAATTTATCTTTTCAAAACGATGGTTTTGGCCCAATAATCTAGCTAGAAGGAAATTAAGCAGTTAATGTGTGCTGTTAATATTAAATGATTTTTTTTTTGAAAGTTGACCTAGACATATTCTAAACAGTGAGAATTATTCATTGATTTTTTTTAATTATTATTCAGGAAAAGAAAAAAAAAAGTATAGTAATTTGTGTGCGTGTAAAACTACGAAATATAAAAAAAAAAAATTAAGATAAGAAAGAGTAGTTATCCATGAAATCTATGTCTCTTAGTTTTAGAGTATATTTTTTTAGATTTTTATATTAGATTTATCTTATTCTCACAAATAAAATAGATTATTATGTCTTTTTTATTCTTATAAAATTAGATTGTTAGATAAAATATATCACTCTTTATAAAGTCTTGTAAACTTTTATTTCTTATCACGTTAGACTTGAGTTTTTTTTCTTTCTAATATATGTTAAAAATAGTTTCTTTTCTTTTTTTAATTAGTTTTAGAAATCTTGATCACTATATATAATTTTGTAAAATTAAACATGTTTTGTTAAAACACAAAAGGAGATTGATTATATACAAAATTTCATAAGCAGAAAAGAAGAAAGAGATTATGTACATGTTTTAAATAGGAGCTAAAAACAATGTAAAATGCATGTATATGATTAGTTTGTGGGCAATGCAGGGATGGACAAAAAACATGTATGATGGTTAATTTATCATTGTGCTTGCGAAAGCATGAATATACTTTAAAGTTAGAATTGCAAAACCAGCTTTTCCCTTTATTCTTGTGTTCTTTTCTTGTTTGACTTTAACCATAGATGATTGATACATGGATAATTTGCAAGTAACACATATCTTTTGGCAGAGAATCATATTTAACAGCAATGCATAGCAAAGTTAAGGAACCCAAAAATTCAAAATTTTGAAAAATTCAGAATTATGATTTTTCGAGTATTGGAAAAAAATTATTTAACGTGGGTCATAGCCAACGTTACCTTTAGTTATATGTATATATAGTCCAAAAAAATTGGAACATGTTATTCTGATTTTTTTATATCAATTTTTTTGAGAAAATACTTAATGTTGTTCTTTTTTTGAAAATTTTGACAAAATGAATTGGCGTTTTATTTAAATTATTCATATGGCATTTTTAGAATTTTGCATAGTTTGTTTGAGTGTGAAAGCTAATTGCAGAGGTGTAGGTAAAATTTTCTGGAAATTATTTAGACCAAACAATTGAATATATAATCTTTTACACAAGAAATCTTTGGGCCGTTCAACCCCAATCCCACAATATTATGATATTGAAAGTTATTATTTACACCCCTTCAATTTTGATTGTACCCCTATGATTTAGATTTATTTCCAATAATAACCTCTCTCAAATTTCGTCTTTGTTATTTTTAAAGATTTCCACACTTATGATAAAAATAAATTTTACGGAAATGATTTTTAAGGTAAACAAAATTTTCAAAAATTAATATCGCAAAGATGACTTTTACTGTAGCTCTGGTAAAAATGACTTTTATGATGAAAAAATACAAATCATATAGATGACTTTTACTATTCACAATTCTTTGATAAATTAATAATGTAAAAGCCACTTTTACATTAGCAACCGTAAATATTGTTTTTACGATGAAAGAAAATATGAACTGTAAATTTTTACGGTTTAAATTTTAACATTTTTCAAACAAAGGATTATGAAAATAAAATATTCCATTATTTTCTTATAACAAAAAATAGGAATATAACAAAAACTTAATGAGTACTTGTGTCACTTCGTATGCAATCAAGGGGTACAATGCAAGGTGTAGGGTAGAGTAAACATTTTTCTATAGTAATTATTTTAGGTGAGTTTCTTTCTGTCATTTAAAATGTGGGGTGAATCAAGAAAGTTACATTCTCATGTTGGACTGTATTAGATATCTGTATTTCGAAAGTGGGCTTTGAGAAGTAGAATTTGGGCTCTATTCAAATTTTGGAGCAATAATTTGATTTGGGCCAATCATGATACCTAACAATGACATTTTGAATATTTCTATTTTTATAACACTCATTTAATAGTGTACTTTTCACGTATATCTCTTCTTCTCATATTATCAATATATCATATTAATCATATTTTCTCTCAAGATGTTATTTAGGTGTATGGTGTTTAAATAATATTTTTCAGTGAGATTTAAAAGAAATGTGATACATAAACTTAATGTTTCAAGATTTTCAGTGGAGATATGATGTCAAAGTCTTTTGACTGTCTTAATCATCAATTTATCGCTACTTTTGGTGTTTTCCTCTCAACAAGTGGTACCAGAGTCTAGATTAGCTTGATGAGATCCATGGGTCCAGCTATAATGGATCCTTGTATTGAATTTTTTTTCTCAGCGGTGGGGTCAAGTATAGTAATGAGGATAACTCAATTTTTTTACTCGATCGTGGATGACTTAAACTTGAGAAGAATATTGTTGAAATGTAAGTGCAAATGGTTAGTTCCTACGTCGACTAAGCATGAATTAAATAGTATATACCTAATATTATGAGATTTTTTATGGAAATGTATCTTAAGATTCATGGTCGACATCATTAGCTTTTTGTTGTTCTCGGTCATTCGGCCATGCTCCGAACTCTCACAATACACAACACTTTCCATGTTGCTAAGATAAAAGAAATATGAAAATTATGAATCGCTCAAGTCAAAAGGCTTGGATTTGGATTGCATGCAGTCCTACAATTAAAGTTTTCGTCGTTCAGTCAAAAACAAATTATCTAAATTTATAAAAAAATTATTGTTTCAAAAATTCTAATTTTAAATTTGAATTAAACAATCTTGATTGAATAATTAAAAAAACTCCGAATATAGAATTGCATGTTGTGAAAACTGCGTAGAATCATGCACGATTCGAAAGCTTAAAGTCAATGTAGTACTTTAGATCAACATAAAGTATTATAAAATTGATTTAACTATGAGATTAATAATTTAATAATTTAAAAAAATCTCTAAAACCATACAATTGCACCATATTCATGTATAAAAAAAAAATATGAAAAAAAAAATATGATTGTAACCCAATTAGATGATACATACCATCATGGATATGAAGACAACAAAGAAACAGGAATACAACTGGAATTCTTCCAAACACCAGAATGCAATTTGAGAATCTCCTTAGCCCTCTCTTTAGTCTTAAAACTACTATCAACTTGAAGCACCAAACACAACTTTGAAACACCACCAACTTGCAACATCTCATTCAAAACTCTAGAATTTGCAGAGTACCTACAAACAGAATTCAAAATTCTAACCCCTCTATCACTTGCAACATGAGAAACTCTCAAAATTTTCTTAGACACAATAGCAACACCAGCACCATGATTCAACAATTCTGCACGACCTTCTGCACAACCACAAAGTTGATCCAAACCTATTAACATTAACTCGCATGCCCGTCTCTCCGAAACATCGATAAGAAGCTCGATGAGGACTAAAACCGCCCCTCCTTCTACCGCTTTTATTCGATTTCTTCCCCATGGTAAAAGCTCAACTATTAACTTCAATGCAGCTTTTGAAGCTTGTTGTGAAATCTTATCAGTTAAAACTCTTGTTATTTCTTCAAAAAGTGCTTTTTTGACACTGATGAATTGAATTGGATCAGCTACTTCAAATGCTGATTTCAATAGCATTGTTGCATAAGCTCTTGATTGGTAGTTTCCATTTTTCAACACATGAAACAATGACTCAATGAATTGAATTGTTTCATTTTTTATCAGATTCTTAATGTGTTGTTCAGAAGGGTATAAACGGAATAAAATTTCAATAGCTGATTCAATCACAGAAATTGAATTGTTTTTCATGGTTAAAGCTAAGAACTCTATTGTTCCTGCGGATTCTAAACAGTTTTTGTTTCTTTGACTTTCAAAGACCAAAGAACGAATTTTTAAGAGACAATTGAGTTGTTTTTCTGGGAATGTGTTGGCTTCAGAGAAAAGTTTGAGGATTTGGGTTTTGTCTATTGGTGATTTTGGTGTTGGAATTCGTTGAATACCAAGTGATGAATTAAGGGTGCACCAAGATTGAATCAAACGGCGTAGAGTGATGTTTGGTGTAAGATTAAGATCAATGTGTTGTTTTGTAACAGGACAAGTTTTGTTTTTGAATGAAAATAACCATTTTTCTATGTTGTCTCTGTCGTAGGTGATCCCTGTTGTGACAGTAACAGGGTCTTTCATTAGTTGTAGGGAAATGGGGCATAGGAAATGAGTAGGAACATCGATTACTTCATCCATGGATATGAAACAATGGTGTAAGATGTGATTTTTTTTTTTATTGTAATGAGAATAGGTAGGAACAAAAATGAAAAAAAATAAAAAACGGTGAGTATTGGGTTGAGAGTACTTGAATTGGAATGAGAAGTGAAATGAAATTTGTAGATGTTGATAATGAAATTTTGTGGTAGAGGAAAATGGAAATTTTTATACAAAGTTTATAATGAATGATAAAGTCAACACACGGAAATTTAGATGTGGCTAAGGTGTTAATTAATGAGTACCTTTTCCAAGACTTTGGTAGGACAAAATGTACAATACTACAAGTGGCTTCTTTGTATTATTCGGCTGATATTATTTGCTTTTTTTATCAAAAGTTTGTCTTATTATATTATCTTTAGATTTTATCTCTGTTATTGGACGTATAAGAATTGATTTTTTTCATAATATATATCTTTTCCCCTTAATAGATTGAAGTCGGCATGTATATAAATGATGGCAATTTTAATTTATTCATCATTACTAAATTGATTTATAAAATAATAAGTAATTTTTTATAAATTATATTTAACTTTTATCTTTATCAAAATATAAATCACCGAAGATATCAAACTCCTACAGGGTAATATTTTGATGATTATAATTTTGTGAAAAGTGTAATAAGTGAGGTATTGAGGAAGTGAACGTGGGTGTTGCAAATTGTAGAGAAAAGCCTAATAGAGAGGCTTTTGACTTTGATTTATAGAATTAATAAAGAATTATTATGTTTAAAAGAGGATGACAAATATATCTATGCGTAGACCTTAATGGTTGCATGAGTGTTGCCGACAATTTCCAATGGCTCTCATGCATTTTCCCATTATTTCATGCCCCTTCTCACGCTTTTCTCGGCTGCATCCATTAATGCGTTTTTTTTTTTTACATATATATAAAATTAATTTGAGATGTGTTGAAACATTGCTTAGGTGTGGTTGTTGTTAAAAATAAAATTATAAATACAAATTTGTTAGGATTTTTTTTTATCAAACTTTTTAAAAAAATTTAACTAAATTATTCTAGTTTCAAATGTTATTACCAAAATGCCCTATTTTTAGGTTTAGTGGAAAAACTCTTCTTGGGAGAATGACCTATTAAATAGGCTAAAATTTCTCCTCTAGTAGGAGGTCGCATCCCCTGCCAGCGATCTCCCAAAGGATTTTTCAAATTCGTTTTTTCATTATTTTTATATAATTTAAGTAATTTTTAAATAATTATTATTATTATAATAATAATCACTATTATTATTAATTATTATTATAATTGTTAATTATTGTGATTATTAATTGTTATTATTATTAATAAGAAAATACATTAATAATAATTATATTAATAAGACAAATTACATTAATAACATAAAACAAAATACATTAAATTAAAATAGGAAATACATTAAATTAAAATAAGAAAATACAGTGGGCTTTTCTATAATTTGTTTGAAACTCCAGTGTACAACCTCTGAGTCAGCTTATGGTATGTTTGACTCCATGTATAATAATTATTTTAATTTAATTTATTTTGTTTTATGGTATTAATGTAATTTGTCTTATTAATATAATTATTATTATTAATGTATTTTCTTAATAATAATAATAATAATTAATAATTAATAATAATAATAGCAATCATAATAATTAATAATTATAATAATAATTAATAATAATAGTAATTATTATTATTATTAATGTATTATTAAATAATAATAATAATTAATGTATTATTATAATAATTTTTAATTTAATTATAATAATTTTTAACTAAAACAATTTTTAATAATAATAACAATTATAATAATTAATAATAATAATTAATAATAATAATAGTAGTAATTATTATTATTATTAATGTATTATTATTATAATGATTATTATTTAAAAATTACTTAAATTATATAAAAATAATTAAAAAACGAATTTGAAAAATCCTTTAGGAGGTCGCTGGCCGGGATGCGCCCTTCTACCAGGGGAGAAATTTTAGCCTCTTTAATAGGTCGCGCTCCCCAAGGGAGAGTTTTCCCACTAAACCTAAAAAGTAGAATATTTTAGTAACAACTTTTAAAACTAAAGCAATTTGATTAAGTTTTTTAAAAAAGGAGATATTCTGATAAAAAATCCAATTTATTAAGGTGAATACAAAATATATTTTCAATCTGAATAATACAGAAGAGACTTTATTTAGATTTAACATCATAACAGACTATTAGTATCAAAGTTACAACCATCCCTCAAAATATTTTGTGCTAATAAAGTTGCTGAATTGATCTCGCTCATTTGCTGTTTAAGTTAATATAATGATAAAGTTATTCATGTCTCTATATAAGATTGTTTAATTCAAAATGGTCCCAAAAATAAAATGAAAAATTAGAAGGGTCTGTCATCTATCTATGCATGAGATGCGTGTCTCACAATAAATTTCTACAACCACAACGAACGTATGGTAGCTGATAGAGGGCTAACTTTTCTTCTTTTAAGACATTTTTCTGTTATTTTAAGACATTTTACTCATAAATATTTAAAAAATATCAATCAATTTTTAAATTATTTTGAGTAATAGAGAAAAAAAGTTATAAATTAATCAACAAATATAGATATTAATTCAATATAAATTTCTATTAAATAAAATCTAAATTTTAATCTAAAAGTAAATCTTAAAATTGAACGTTTGATTAGCTAGTTGAACATATTCAATAATACAAAACAATCATGATCATATTTTGACACTTAAATTATGATTAAATTACAAAATTTGTCAATAAGACGTTCTCAAATTAATATTCTGACATGACAAATATTTCAAATAGGTTTTTAATTATGCTATTTATATTTTCTTTTATTAAATTGTAAATATGTAAACTGTTAATTTAATCCATATATTTAATTATTTACTATCATTTATTAGTCATATATATTTCACCACTTATTATTAGTTTGGTTTTGTAATGAAACAACATTAATTAACCGCGTTTGATAAGAATAAATGAGTAACATTCAACAAAATAAAAAATATATTTAAAATATTTATAATCCTATAGATCTATTTGAGAACGTGTTACAAAATCTCATTTAAGATTTTGATGGTTTACTTCTTAATTAGTTACTCCATTAATAATACTAAATCAATGGACAAGAAAAAAGTTTGATCCTTGTGTTTAACTTTTGTGTTCCTTTGCAGGCCAACACCCACTATATATCTTTCCGTCAAATTGAATTTTATGACACTGAACGATTCCAAATTAATATAGTCAAAGACAAATGCACAAAAAGGGCTTAATTACTTTACTTTAGTAGTATATATGCAATGTATATACTATATAATAACATGTAACATAACGAAATCATTATGATTTTCAATTTATTTTATAAAATATTAATTATCTTATTCTTGATAAATTACACTAATATCAATATTATTTTACTTTCGATTTGGCACAACCATTGCCAGAAAAAGTTAACGCTAAATTAATACTATTGAATCAAATACATTAACTTAAAAATCTTAATATATTAAACGTACATTTATATTTTATAAGAGATAGAATACATATTTTTATGCACGGTTGTCGCTTACGTGACAGTGGTGTTTGAATTCATCCACAAACAACATGTTCCCTTTGAAAATATTAAACTAAAATAAATAAAATAAAATAAAAAAGTATTGCCCCTTTTTTATATTTATTTATTTTCATTAGAAAGTCAATTTTTTACGATTTGATCTAGATATTCATGTGCTACAAAACTATGATTATCCTCACTCATATCACATGGCATCGGAAACTTCCAAACTGGTGGAGTATCTAATACAATTTCAAAAACGATTAGTGGATTCCCACAGTTACAAATAATTTTACCCCCAAATAAATAATCAGATACTGAAACAATTATTGGCTTCATTATTAATTAATAATTGTCCTACTTTTGTCTTTATATATAGAACTTTATTTATTAAACTACGGGAATTAAAAAAATTAATTGAAAATTAAATTTGTTTAATAATTTAATATTTTTATTGATTTACTATTGAAAAAAGAAAGTTAACTGTTTCAGTTTAATATTTATAAGAGATTATCTTAAAAAAGTATATAATTATGGGTAGTTAGATTAATAAAGAAATAATAAATGAAAAAAAAAATTGAAAGGTATCTTTAGAAAAGGACAAGAAAATATTTCAAAATGAATATTTTATATTTATGGATAACATAAATCATAGCATCATAAAATTAATCGAATTAGTCTCTTAATCTATATAATTATTTCAAAATATTTCAAATGTAACTATATGATAAACGTGTTACTCCTATTCTTGCAAATTAGAAAAAATTTATATCTTAGAAGTTAAGAAAATTTTATATGGAGAATAAAATAATTAATTAGAAAAGCTAGCAAAGTATATGGCTAAGTTCACATTTTAAAATGGGGCTTATGTTGGGCATTTAGTCCATAAGAACATATGTAAGGGTTTACTTTACTACTAACATGTGTTAACATTATATAATAATTAGTTGAATTACAATTCTAGATGAGGTAGTAATTACAAATAGAGCCGGAAGAGTGAAGCAAAAGTGACTTACAATGTCATACAGAAATGAACTCCTTCAATAATCTTAATATTAGGAGGCTATTTCGTTTAATTAGTTGTTTGTACTTTGTGTTTAATTAGGTAATTTTATTTTATCTATGATAGCTAGGTACGTTGAATTGCGTGGGAATTGAAACCGTGAACGGTCAAAAAGAGCAGCGATCACGAAATTTGGCAACGCTGTGAGCTGTGTGTGTAGCTCGTGTCGTGATAATAGTGGCAAAAAATTTATTATTTTATAAATTGCAATTCAACTAATTATTAGTTGTGTCAGAACATACAACTGCAGATCCCCATGCCATAATATTATGAACCAGAAGGTTCATCATTCGTGCAGATTCAGAAATTCATACATTGAAAAATATAACCAATTTAATTTATATATATAATTGATGGAAATAATTTTTGCATTTCAATCAATTATATTATTAAATTATTGATAAAATTTAACTTTTGTTAAATTAAATATAAATAATCATAGTATGTCGATTGTGGACTAAAAAAATTTAAATTATCAAAGTATAAAAATAAAATTTAAATACAATTGATTAAATTAAAAAAAAATCAAATATAGTAAGGGAATAAAAAATTGATTATGATTAGCGCATAAGTACACTACATATAGATGGTAATTAAATTAATTTTTTTCAACTAATTTATAACTAATGTTAATAAACTTATAATTATATTTAACAAACTTTAACTATATATATCTAATAAATCTTTAACTATATCACAACAAAAAAACACCAAATTTGTGAGGTCAAAAGCCCTCACAAAGGGAAAAAAAACAGTCACAAATGTGGCTTTTGTGAGGGCTTCTGTCAGCCACAAAGAAGCTGGTCACAAAATTTTGTGAGGGCTTTTGCAGGCACAAATGAGCTGAAACACGTTGGCATTTGTGAGGACTTGCCACAAAATACAGGCATTTGTGAGGGCTTTTGCAGCCACAAAAGTCTGCCTTTGTGAGGGCATAGGCCGCCACAAAGGAAAGCTGAATTTGCGCTTTTGTGAGGGCATAGGCCGCCACAAAGGAATGCTGACTAGGCATTTGTGAGGGCTTTTGCCGCCACAAAATCCAAGTTGAATTTGTGAGGGCTTTTGGCCGCCACAAAGGATTGCTGACTTGACATTTGTGAGGGCTTTTGGTCGCCACAAATGCTAACGTAATTAATAAATTAATTTTTAATTCCAAATTAATAGTTTATTACATTATTATATATAATAAATTAATATAATTATAATATTAAAATTTAAATTATAATTATAATTAAATTAAATTTGAAATATAATTTAATTATAAATTAAATTTAATATATATATATATATATAAAATAAACTAATATTAATATAATTAAAAACAAAGATTAATAATTAAATTAAAGATTAATTTAAATAATAAAATATTAATAATAAAATATTTAAATATTTAAATTAATAATTATAATTATAATTAAACATTAATTTAAATTAATGTAAATTATAAATAAATTATAATTTTTTGTAGAGAGAAGGAGGAGAGAATAGTGAGAATGAGGTTTTAGAGAGAAGTTGAATGTGAAAAAATGAAGTAGGAGAGTGAGAAATATATATAGGGTTGGCCTTGGGCATTTGTGGCGGCCTTTGCAGCCACAACGCCACGTGCCCATTTCCTTTGTGGCGGCCTATGCCGCCACAAACGCCCAAGTCTCAAAAAAAATTTGTGACGGATTTGACCCTCACAAAAGGCATCCTTTGTGGCTGTAAAAGCCCTCACAAAATCCAGAAATATTTAGCCACAAAATCTAGTTAAAAAATAAAAAATTTGTGAGGGCTTTTTCAGCCACAAAAGATGACCAATTTCAATTTTAACCTTTGTGAGGGCTTTTTCAGTCACAAATTTGTGAGGGTTTTATTCGGCCACAAAATATTTATAAAGTTGGCCACAAATGGAGTGTTTTCTTGTAGTGTATATAACATTTGGACACACGGAAAAAATTCAAATTTATATGGTTGATTTTTATTAATATATGACTTCAAATGTTTTAGACTCACGTTTTAATTTTTAACTAATTTATCATGCTTTTAAAAGGTGTTTATTAATAGGGGATAAGAGACACTTGGGTCAAATAAATTGTGTTTGAATGAATCTAAATGCAATCCCCTCAACAGATGAGTTATAAGTCGAATCATCTTTATTTATAGATGTTCTATAATAAATTAGTATTTAAAAATCAACGTAAATTTTAACAATAATTGAAGATATATTTTATAGAAGCAATAGTTCATAACTTTTTTATTTTTATTAAAATTAATATTATTTAAATCATTATTAATAATCATAAAAATAAAATGATCATTAATATATATATTTCTAAGAGATAATATTTATAATTATTAGAGTTTTAAATATTTTTAAATACCAGTTCAAAAACATTATGTGTTTAGTTTCAAAGAAAAGGAACTCAATTTTTATTATGTTGAAGTTTAAGAGGAATAAAGTTTTGAAACCTACAATTTCAGGCAAAAAAAATTATAGGATTTTGACTTGTTTAGAGTCCCACAATCATAAGCAAAAATAAATATAATTTATTACAATATCAAATAAACATTTTAATTAAAATAAACATAAAACAATAATATTATGAATACATTATAAACATTGGTGCTCAATAAATCTTTAATAGTTGTATTCAACATAAAGACTAAGATTTTTGCATCTGTACATAAAAAACAATAAAACAATTATGATATATAAATAAATTTAAGAAATAATAAAAATAAAATAATTATTAACATGTAGACTGATAAAATGAATAGAAATGTTATAGTATAATTCTAAATAGAAAATAGAATAAAAAATCACAATAAATATTATAATCATATATAAAATCATAAAAGTAACAATCAAAAGCATAATATGTAGATTTCAGTTTAATTAAATAAAAAATAAATATGTGATTATTTTTAGATTTATTTAATATATATATATATATAATGAAATAAAAAAATATATAAAATCCTAACTTTGTTTTTTTTATATGAGATCCTGTGACTTTGAGCTTCCAACAAAGAAAGTATGGTTCCATCCATGACTTCACAAGATGAAAATACATGTTAGTCGAATCACATGTTAAGAAATAAAAATGACGAACATAATTTTAAAAAAAATCTAATAAAAATCATAACCTTTTAAAGAATACTTTTTATTAGTGACCTCGAGTTTTCTTCTATGTTTATTATTCTCAATCTATCCATTTACGACTGTGAGATGAGATAGAAAGGAAAATATAACAACAAAAGATTAATCGAGATGAGATCTGAGAATGGATGATGAGATCAAAATATTGGAAGCCTAAGATTTGAGAGGAAGAATAAAGGATGAAGCCTATGGAGAGGAAGAAGAAAGGATGAAGATGGTGTTCTCACGAAGAGGGTGAGATGGTAAATCTGGATTCGGTGGCTAGGGTTTGTTAGGGTTGATGGTATCAATGCTATTTATAGTGGACACAAATATTTTGGGCCAGTATCCTCCTATTTGTAATGGATTTAGGCCGAACGAAAGCATTACATTTTTTGTTCGGGCGGGTTCGGTTACTGATGGCCCAAAATATTTCACCCGCACCCACCCGTCCATATTCGTTTGAATCTGTTGACTTTTTTAGTCAAGCCCACTGACCCGATTTCACCCGCCCATTTGCATGCGGGCCATGTGGATCGAGCAGTTTTGGACCGGGTTGGATTTTTTGTCCAAGCATATTCAAAGGTTTTGTCCATATATTATTACCTTGGTGTTAAGTTATAAAAAGTGTGAGGTAAAATATATGAAAATGAATAATTAGGAAAGTTTCTATACCTAAATTTGTTTCAAAAGAGAATAATCCTAAACATATCTATAGAGTCTAATAATGTCTAATCAAATAAAAGTAGAAGAATAAAATTCTCATATTTATCGTGAAGAGTAATAAACTTTGTGAATTATAATTTTAATATAAGACTATAGTTTTTGTCTTCTTCTAGTTGGAGTTAGAATCATCAATATTTTTTTCTCTCTATCTACTGTTCTATTATTATAGTTTTGAAGTGTTTAGGATTATATATAAAATATTTACACAAAATATATCACATTAATATATTTATATTCTTAAAACTATAGTAATAAAAAGAAAAAAATGGTAAAAAAAGTTGATAAGATCATAACCCTTAATTATGAGCCTGTTGGAGAATAAAAAAAGAATTGTGACAATAACCCACCCTTGTAGTATTGGGCTTATCATAGTACGAATTAAACAAACGACCATATATTCCATTTCATTGCGGCCCACTAAATATTCGATCATTTAGAGAACAAAAAGAATGATATTTTTTTTTTCTAATGAAAAGGACATGGTATTTACTAATCTGTGGAGAAAAGAAACAACCTAATAAGTATTTACCTAATACCTATAATCAAACATAAGTTACGAATCGATGTTTGGTAAAGCTATAATACTTTACCAAATAATCTCTGCCAGCACCATTCGTTTCTTTCTTCAGAAAAATGAAGAAAAAGAAAATAGATATTGAACGTCTTCTTCTGGGGACTGTCTCTTTGATTTTTTTTATTGCTCCGATTTTCTTTTTATAAAAAAGATTCTTTTATAATTTAGAATTTGATTATAAGATAAATAAAATCTAATTTAATTAATAATTATTTAAATTTAAATTTAAATTTCTTCATATGATTTATTCTTAACTGTAGTTGATTTAATTAATTCTATAATGCTTGTGTTTGTGGACACTACATGTTATTGTTGGAGAAAAGCAAAGAAAGTGGACAATACGAATAAAATAGTATTTTCTTTTTTTAATAAACGACACTTCGATATTTTTTTTAACATATATAATTTGTATTATATATAACTATTATATATACAATATTTTATTTAATAATCCAAATTCTAGTAACTTTTTCTTTTATTTTTAAGCTAAACTATTTTATATTGTGTCTAATAAATATATACAAATAATTATCTAGGATATAGTCAACACTAAAAATATTAATATACTTTAGATACTAAATTTAAGAGAATATAATAATTTAGAGACTAAATTGACAGTTTTTATATCTAAAATTGAGTTAAAAAATTATGAATCCCGTATAAACTTAGTTTTAAAAAAGTTAAAAGTTATTTTTGAAAATTTGACTTTAAAATCGTTATAAAACTGATCATAAACTAATTATATATATATATATATATATTACTTGAAAATTGTGATTGTATTGTTCTAGATACCTTTATATTTTAATATTTTTACTTAATTATTTTTAATTCTATAAAAATCATTGCTCTATATGTGATCAAATAATCATTAAAAAATTAATTTCACATCTAATTCTTGTGAAAAAATTATTTAATATTGTTTTAATGCAGAGGAACACTTAATAATTAATAGAGATAAAAAATTTATTAATAGATAAAACATATGTGTAAGTGGGAATAATTTTCCCCAAATTGTTACAAGTGCATTTGTCTTTGGTTACATGTATATTGTGTTCATAAGTAACTCTATGTCAAAATATTTTTTTTACCAAATAATTTCTCCTCATATAATAAATGAATCATTGGATAATTTTACATATATTAAAATAATGTAAAAAATATATTTTTATCAATTTTTTTTATTATATATATATATATCATAAATATATTATGGAAAGTATTTAGGATGGAGTTTGTCTCAAGATTAATTTTTCAATTGTAAATTGAGCGACATTAACAAGCAAAAAGAGAGCAATGGAACAATCCAATCTTGTCATACCGGCAGAGTACGTGTGAAGATAGGAATGTCTTGTCATGAATGAACTTGTGGTGGCATTAATAGGTTACCTTTTATGGAAAGTACACATAAAAAGGAAGAGCAAATAGACAAAAGAAAGTTTAAAAAAAGGATATACTAAAAATAAGTTCTCATGTTAGGACAAATAGATGAATGTTGTCCACTCGATGTCTCTGTTTTTGTGTGCATAGGTGTGTACTAGTGGGAAATTAATAGGGACAGAACCACATGCTCTTCAATATAAATTTTCCATGAGAATTGGTCTCCCTTAGCTAGGATGAAGGCAAAGTAGTGGCCTTGGTTGGGAATTATGTTTTCAACTGTCTTGTCACTCACAAATCACATTTCAGAACATAGTTTAAGTGCGTGCCTTATTTATAAGTTCTGTTTTAGTTGTTGGCCAACAATAATATTTAATTCACCAACAACTTTATATCATTATATTTAATAATTTTTTTACTATTAGTATCAATTAAATAAAAACATTTTAGACACTCAATAAATATGAATACATTTTTAAATAAAATTTAAATTTAAATTTATCATATTTTGAAAGTATTATAATTCATTCTGTTAGACACAATCATTATTAATTATTTAATACATTTTCATTAAGTGAAAAAAAAATGGAGAATCCTTACATTGAACCCTACTATTAAAAGGTATCCAAATTTTTTTCCCGCAACAATGTCTATTTTATTTTGGTGTTAAATAGGAAAAAAATTATTATAAATACTCTTATACATCTTAATTTGATTAAGCAAAATTTAAAAGTAGACCCTTTTAATTAAAAGATAATAATACAAAAGAGCATTTTTATGAAATTTAATTTTTTTTTTGGTAAACTTATGAAATTTCATAAGATATAGAAGATATTTATACTTTTTAAACCATAACATTATTTTATTTTTCATTAAAATTATTTTGACGTACATCTCTGAAATTTAAAAAACAAATTTTTTAGTGACATGTCCTAAATTTTAACCTGATAAAATAATCTTAAAATTATACAATTTACCAACTAAACTAATAGAGAAAATGAAACAATTTGATAGCTTAATTTAATGATAGCATAATGTATTTTGTTTGGATGTATTTTTTCTTTGTTAAGTATTATTTTTGAGGTATAAGATCTTTGTCTTGGGTCAACGTTGTAAATAGAATTATATAGGTTCTTGATCATATAATTGTATAAATGAGAAATGCTTTACTGTAAAGACTAAATTTTGAATTTGGTAAGATTACTTTGATAACAAATCCCATTTTTAATAGTTAATGTTGTTGCGTTTGTATCATTAGTTGTTCTAAAATAATAGTTGAATGAAGGAATTGTGCATCACATATGAACATATAATATGTGACATGATACCTTTTAAATATGTTCAAATGACACATATCTACTATTTTGTCTAATTTTTTAAAATAGGGTGGAGATGAGTGTAATTTAAGAGACATCAATGTCTTTTTTAAATATAGAGGAGTATATGTCTTATTTAGACATATATTAAAGGAGATGGGTGCAATTTTCTAGTGTTCCGATTTCAAGCTATATTTTTAAGGTATTGTTTACTTTGAGATTTTGTGTGTACGTCATCACGATTTTGTCTTTAGTAAAAGACATCTCGGCGAGTAAAAGAGTTTGACTCTTGTTTATAAACTATCTTTAGTTTCAATTCTCAAATAATGTGTGACATTTTAGTGTATTGGAACAATAGTCCTCATGTTAAGGCTAAAAGGTATCTCAGTTCTTGTTGGATTAGACATTTGTTTCCTATGGATAACATCGATGATTTGTTGAAGAGAGAGAATTACGATTACATTGACAAGACACCACTTCCTGTCCTCAAAGGTAGGGGTGGTACATGCAATCAAGTTGGTGCTTGATTGAGTGAGAGTAGAGGTTTTAAAATAAAAGTTGTGTACTTTTAATTGTATCTAAACAACAATACTTATAGTGTGAACACAGAACTCACTAAAAATGTAATATTTGTATTCTTGATAGATGTTACGTCGTGACCTCCAACTCTTGTCCCTTTCCGCCTCATGAAGTTATGACCAACAATAAAGAATATAATTTCAAAAATATGTTAGTTCTTGTGACCTTAGAAATTGAGTATTCCCAACGAGTTGAATCTTGTACAATCCATAACACATAATAAATTTAATTACCACTACAAGAAAAGTTTCATATACCTACGGAAAATTATCCACGGATATCAGTTAGTAGATAAATTATATAATATTTATAGAAAAACCGCAAGTAAATTTGTTATTAAGTAATTTAATTTTTTTTAAATTGGTTTCCACAGTTTGTCCGTAGGTAACATAAAAAATATCCGTGGGTAAAGTTAAAAAAAAAAAGAAACTCAACTTGAAGTTGTCAAAATTTTATCGTATTTTTTGTTACCACTGATTAGCCGTAGATAATATCCGTGGGTAAATTAAAAGTATAATTTTGTATGTTACTTTGTTTTTTTTTTTTTAAAAAAAAGAAGTTAATTCTTACAAGTCATTTGTTAGAGTATAGTAATAGTTCAGTAAGGAAAGGAAATAAAACAAAAGTAAGAGTAAAGGGGATAGAAACAAAAACCCACAAAAACCCTTCGTTCATCGCATTCGTCCACGCCACTTCAAATCAACGCCGTCCGCCGTTCGCCCTTGACCGCCACTTCAAATCACAGTTTCTGTCATTCTCTCTAGTTCTTCTGTCGTTTGTGTTCTCTCTCTTATTTGATCTCTTTTGTTCTTTTTTTCTCTGTTTTACTCCCATTCGTTGTTGTTATCTCGTTTGCTCTATCTAATTTGTTCCATTTTCATGATTATTTGTTGTGAATTTGAACATTTATTAACTTATTTTCAAACCCTAACTCGTTCTCACGTTTTGTTCTTGTACAACTCATTGAAGTCCCTAACATCTCAATGAAGTCCCTAATATTCTTTTTGTTGTGATATTGATTTTTTTTTTTTGCTTGGATACTGATATTGAGTGTAGCGGTACCGTTTTTATTTTGCTTGGAATCTGATATTTTTTTGCTTGGATATTGATATTAATTCTTGAGGTGTGATGTTGACATTGAGGTGTTCTTATTTGTTAATACATGTTTATATTGGTAACATATTGGTGTTCTTATTTGTTAATACATGTTTATATTGTTGATTTCAGTGTAATTGGTTGGCCAACCTGACAAAACATCACGGCAAAAGCCCTAAAAAAAGTGCAAATTATTGTAAAAAGAATTTAGGATGCCATGAAAATTAAGCAAGATAAAAGCGATTTATGCAACATTGTCAGATAATATTGCTCAAACAAATTTAATTTATTTTTTAATAACTACTAATCATAATTTTTTTTTTCCTTTCTTGAGTTATAGTGAAGCTCCAATAATTAACTCACATAAAAAAGAATATTGAGTTATATAATATGATATGAAAGAAAAGGAGTATTAATTTGACCCTTTATCATAATATATCTGAACCATATATATAAAACCAGAAGGAAGTAAAGTTATATAAGTTTGTTTTCCTCTGCAAAATTAGTTTAATTATACAAAAGCATAGTGTACTTAATTAAAAATTACAGATTATAGAACGAAGCCGGTTCATAAAGTGCTGTCACTATGTAAGGGCTATTGGTAAGGGACGATAATCGGTTCTTGTCTTACTGCATTCAGTCACATATCACAATTATGTCAATGAAACTTCAAACTTTTTGTTCTTGAATTTGTGCAGAAAAAGAATCAACATAAATTAAACTTCCAAGTTTTACACATTAACAGATATAAGAGTAGCTCTTGCGTCGAAGTTTTGAAAATATTAGAAGTGTTTTAATGTAATGGTATCTCCAACTAGCTATGAGGTACATATTAATCTGTCTTTGTTGATGTCACTATTTCTTAAATATGGATGAAATTAATATTACATTAACAAAATTTCAGCTCTCTAAAAGAAATTTAACCTATGTGAATCTATGATTATAATAGCCCTCAGTTCTATAATTTGAAAACAGATTCGGTTCGTGGTTTAATCTGTGATTATAATAGCCCTCAGTTCTATAATCTGTCACATGTTTGGTTTAATCTGTTTGTTTGAGCATAGATGCCTAACAAATAAGTATGCATCTGTTTTTTTTCTTTGGAGATGGCATTGCAAGTTTAACTTGGTCATACTTGTAGAGATGCTTTTTATTTTGTTGCATATTGAAATACGATTCGACTAATTTGCATCAATTTATGTACTTTGATACTATTTTTTTATACTACTACGTCCACTGATTTATGCTAAACTGGTTCAAAGTAAAACTGTTTTTAGCACAAGTGAATGTTGGTAGTGGAAAAAAAAAAAACTACAGAATTTTATAAAAGCTGATTTTTTATGAAAGCAACATGATTCTAATAAGACTACAAAGTTTAATAAAAGCTGATTTTGAATCCTATGAAACACTAGACCAAACAAGAGTAGCAAACTATACCAAACAAGAGTTTTGCTATGCAATCATATGAACATAAAAGTTGTGGATTCCCATTAGAAATTCATATCAGTTACATTAGCTAAAATCCTTTAAGATCAGATTGAAGTCACATTAGCTAGTTAAATTAAAGTTAATGTCTATGATGGATCATATGCTACTGTTTTGCGAGAAGAATGAATGTCATAAAGAAACTTACTTTCATCTTCTTCCTATTAGCTTTTATCTCACATTTATGATTATGAACACCGACTTTATTTGCAGATGTTGTATTACTGTCACTATTTTTGAGAACCTTCAAATTTTGTTCACAGTTTCATCGCTCCTCAATTATTTGTTCACAGTTTCATCGCTCCTCAATTATTTGTTTGTCCTTCAAAATATGGATGGCTACCATCCAGATCGTAGTTGGGTATATGATAGACTTTATGTTCAACGAGGGGGGGGGGGGGGGGGG
>JBBPBS010001143.1:5589960-5637057 GCA_037974835.1 Cicer judaicum | reverse complement strand
GGGGGGTTGAAACCAGTCTTCGCAAAAGGTGTTGAAGAGTTTATAACAAAGGCAATAAGTCGAAATCAATTTGTAAAAGATGGTGGCATCAGATATCCTTGTCACAATTGCATGTGTAGCGGTATATTGTCTGCAAGTGAAGTCATTCACTTGTATAGGTTTGGGTTCCAACCAAATTATTGGTATTGGACTGAGCATGGTGAAGAAGCCCCACACATTGACCCAGAAAATATTCCAAGTAGTCGTGGAAATATTGATAACGATGATCCGTTTACGTTAATGCAACATATGGTCGATGATGCATTTGGTCCTACGTATGACTTCCAAAATATGGGTGAGGAAGGCAACGAGGAAGAGAATAATGAAGAGCCCCCAAATGATGATGCTCAAGACTTTTATGATTTGTTAACTGTTGCAAACAAACCCTTATATGAGGGGGCTTCTGATTCAAAACTTTCAATATGCGTGATTGATTTCTTTGTAAGCATGCTTGTAGATGTGTGTCCTTTTAAGGATTCACTTCCAAAAAAATTTTACCAAGCGAAAAAATTGGTGACAATGCTAGGATTGAAGTCTGAGAAAAAGCGGCAGAACACGAGGCACGAGAGGAGCTAAGGAAAGTTGAGCAATGTCGACAAGAGGAAGTTCAACAAACATTGCAACGCACTACAGAACTACAGATGCAGCTAGCAACATTGGCAAAAAGTGTTGCTTCCATACAGGCTGAGTCATCCCGTCGTCGTCGTCATCCAGATTATGACGAGGACGAGTCTAACGATAATGGCGGTGAGGAGTAATATTGGTTTCAGTTTCAGTTTCAGTTTCGTATAGTAGTTATGACTACTTATTTTGTTTAGACTTGTAGGCATTATCTATATATATTTCTATGATAGTGTCGTTATGTGTATTTTGAAACTTATGACAGTAACAATGTGTTTATTTTGAGAATCATGGTAGTGTAAATTATCCTTATTTTGAGACTCATGGATGTGTATTTTAAAAACACTATTTACATAATATTTCACTTTGTTTTGACAATGATATTTAATATGCTTACAATTAATTTTAAATATATATTAAAAAAAATAGGAAAGTGTAAAAAAAAACAAAGATAGAACTAAAATATTTTTTCATTACCCACGAACCATTCATGGATAAAATTATCAATATAAATTAAAATAGTAGACTTTGTCACGGACGCTCCGTGGGTAATGTAACTTACGACTTTTCCGCCGATAAGTATCTACTATTTTATCTACGATAAATCTATGAGTAATGGTATCCACGGAGACTTGGTGGGTCATATTACCCACAGCTTGTCCGTCGGTAAATATTTTCCTATGACCTATTTAACTAACAATTAGTGTCTGTGGGTAATCCGTGCGTTACGTTACCTATGGACAATCCGTGTAAAGATAAAATTTAGCGTAGATAATAACAGTTTTTCTTGTAGGGTACTTTTAGTCACGATAAATCTTGCATTCCTAGATTTCATACATTCTAAACATTAAAATTCATTAAAACGTCAATATTTTTTTTTATAAATTTTAAATTATTTGATACTTTATTACATTCTTCAAATGATTGTATAATGGGCTTTTTAAAATATACACGTATGTATTGACTGAAAGTTTATATAGTTTCACATTTTGGATTATATAAATTTGTATGTTTATAATTAATATATGATAATGATATGACACATTGATCAATAGTTGGATTCTATACTAAAGTATTTGACACTGTTACACACTTATTCGTCATTAGCTTTGAAATAAATATGAGCCCGTTTGTTTTAGGCCAAGAATCGAAAGTTGATTTTGACTCTCCCTCAAGCCAAAAGAAACAACCTTTTTAATATTGTTGGTGAATGAATTGGTGTCATTATATTTTGGGTCCCATATAAAGAACAAAAAAGATTTTATACAGAATAAATGAATAAATTAAATATATGGTTGAGCGTATGCTGAAAAAGTTCTTTCACAACATCTAAACCACTAGAAAATGGAAAATTCCTAAGAACAAAATTCTTAAAGTTTCTTCTTCTAACATTTTTAGGTAATATTCTTAGAATATGGTGGACATTATTGTCAAGGATCCCCATTCCGACACTTCAAATTTTACTCAAACAGTGCCCCTCACGTAATCTTCCACTATATATTGTCGTTTTGGATGGTGATAAATAATAATTTTGAAAGGATTATTCTCTAGTTTTTTAATTATACGAAAGCAACTATAAATATACAAAGGAGCATTAACTGATTTATATCTAATAATATACATCTTTACGCTCAAAATAATATATTTTGTTGTTGGTTGAGAACAGTCAAGAACTCAATATCGATGTTTAGCTAGTCAAATAAAAGTTGGACGAACTAAGAGTAGTCATATATGAGATAAGCAAATTTTTTTCAATATTAAGAAGCTCAAGGAGAATTGTGGGATTGTTAGATATTATCAGATACACGTAAAAATTGATAATACTTATATTTCATATTTTGAGCCAAAACAAACTAAAGCGTCGATTTTACACGAAGGTTGAATCCGAGTGAAAACACATGTATGCATGAAAAGAATTGTAATACTACATAATGGAGGGAGATTAAGGCTAAATGTAAGGTGTCACATACATCTAATAATAGAAAGAAAAAAAATACCTATTATCTTTAAGGAACCACATAACGAAACGAGTCAATACTAAATTTTGTAGATCATGATATCTTGACCAATGAAGAATGTTATAATTATACTCTCAAATACATTCTTTTAAACGAACTCATACACATAAAACTATGACACCCATTCTTTTAAACGAACTCATACACATAAAACTATGACACCCATTTTTTATATTATTTTAATAGGTTATTGGGTACCAAATTAAAGAATTTAAACACTTTTTTTTTATTTAGACTTCACTTTTTTATTTAGACTTATAACTATTTATCTTCTACACCATCGTTGAAAACTATCTCTTATAAAAAAAATTCATTGTTCCATACTTCTTGTTCTCTCGTTAAAAAATTGTTGTTGCCATTGAATCGACAAGTCAACATGATAAAAAAAACACCATTGAAACGTTGTATTGCATATAAAGATTGAAGTAGGTCAGACTGTGTAATAAGGGTCTATGGTCTTATCTATTTAAAGTCTAGTTTGATCTGACCTGTTTAATAAAAAAGTTAAACTTAGACTTCTTAAAAAACCTATTTATTTAAATAAGTTAGACTTAAATTTTTCAAAAAATCTATTAATTATAATATACATGCCTCTTTATGTAATGAAGTTTTTTTTATAATTATTTTGCTATTTTAATTGACTTATGTAAAAATTAAAGTGTAATATAATTGAATTTAACAAATTATTTATTTATTTATTTAAAATCTATGATTTTGTTATAATGTTATTGAGTATGTTTTTTTAACTTAAGGTTTAATGCATATTTAGTTGTTTTATTTTTTTAATTTCAATTGTCCTATTACATATAGTAAATTAATTGAGGGTTTATATTTAGTATAGTTGTAGATTGATAGGTCTATTGACCTTTAACCTATTTAATTATAATCATATTTAAAAAATTTGATAAAAAAAAAATTCATACTATGATAGACTTTGAAAAATATATGGCCTAAAAAAATGATCAATAACAAATAATTAGGTCATATTCAAACTTTAAATTTTCAAATCAGAACAAATCTATTTAACCAAAGTCTGAGTTTGTCCAACATACTTTTATAATATCTTTATTATCCAATACCTAAAACATAACAAAGTAGAGCATACAAGCAACATGCAGAACAACACCGAAAACAAGCCACCGTTGCCACAAATTGTTTGGAATGCTTAAGATCAATTTCATTTTTATCCTCAACACAAGATTTACCTTTTCAATAGATGAAAAAATCCAAATAGAAAAATACATTAAATAGTTTTGCAACTTTAATCATGGGAACCGTGGAGAAGAACATGCATCAGTTAAATTACGGAAAAAAAATGTTATTGTCTTTTGACATGTAGAATCGATTATCAGATAAATGAATAGAAAAAAAAAAGATGATGTGACTTTATGTGTATGAATGTATTTAAAGGGAGTGAGTTTGATAATATGACCTTAGTATTTCTCTTTGGCTAATAAGACTAAATTTGTCTATAAATATATTATTTGAAAAACACCCAATTTATCATACTCACCATTTTTCTCACAATTTATTATTTCCTTATGTTTTCATGAATTTAATAGTTAAAAAAATCAACTCTATACTTAACTCTTTAGAGGAGTTGAAAAATCCATAAACAAGTGACATAATTTCTTTCTTGAATTAATCGTTTAAAGAAAAAAAATAATTAGTTAAAACTATAAGTAGATTCCTTAACTAAATTTCAATTCCACAATACCTAAAGAAAAAAGTCTTAAAAAATACAATAGATATATTAAATATACCAACATAACAACTATGACTTTCACACTTTCATAGATGAACTATTAGTTGTATTCAATTGGAGTAGGTCAAACATAGTTTCTATTTTCAAGCTTTTTAGGCTTTATTAAAGAATTGGTGAAAAGTTTTCAGAGGTCAATTATGCTTAACTTAATTTTCAGCTTAGACCTACCATTGATTCAAGCTAATCCAATAACTATGAGCTTTGAGAAACATATGTTGGTGGAATCCATCGAATGAAATAATTAACTCAATAGTTGACAATGATGTTTATTATGCTAAATACACGGTCACCGATTAATTAATCAGATCAAGTGATTAGTGCCACAAATTTTGCATATGCATGCTTGTGAATGAATATAATTAATAGAGAATATAGTGCGTAAGCAAAAATGATAACTGAGTTGTTATCCAATTCATTTCTATATTTAGGAAAAACTTAGAAAGTAAAAATTCGAATTCTCGGAATGTAAAATTTTATAAACTGATCACGAGTCAACTCGATTGCATTGTGTACAAATTAACTATTTTTTTTCTATAGAAATTTATATAAATTAAATTATATTTTGTTGTGTACGACTTTTTTTTACTAGACTTATATTTAGTAATAAGTGAAATTATATGTTTTTTCGATCATTATTATAAATAAATAAAATACGATGATTATTATAAGTAAAAATTAATTATTTTTAAATTATTTTTTCTTTAGACATTTATTTGTTATTTTTCTGTCTTAATTTATTTTTTTATTTCCCAATATGAATGATTTTTTCTCACTAATATGGGAGAAGAATGAAACCCAAGGAAACCCACCATTGGAGCTGGAAAATAGCCTCCACATACGAGGGGTAGAGCTAGACGGCGTTGGGAAGAAAAAGACTTCATGAGTTGGGTTCATTTTTTCCTTTATAAATTTAATCAAATTTATTTTGAAAGTTATTTAATAAATAATGAAATCAACATATCTAATGTTTTTTTAAGAATTATGTACGATCCAAAAAAATACAAATTTAAAGTAAGACGACAAATATATATCACATAATGGTCAACTCTATGAAATTTAAAATAAAAAAATTCTTTCCACGTTAAAAAATGCAAGGAGTGTTAGCGTTCTCTTTTTAATTCTCATTTTAACTCTCATTGTATACTATTTTATATAAGGTGTATTTTTAAAATATATGACTCATATTCATTTCTTCCAATAAAAAAATAAGTATTAGAATGAACGTTGAAAAATAGTATTTTAAAACTCTATATTCAATTTTAACTATAATTAATTGAATCAATTTATTTTAAATTAATTTTTTAGCATCGTAAAAATAAACATAAAGTATTTGAGGAGTTGTACGGGATGAAGATGCATTAGGATTGTGCAATAGCATGGCATATGTCAATATATTAAGTATATTAGTCAGTAAGTTAAACCAACGAAGTATAATAGTTGATTAAATAGTAGAGTTAATTATACTAACTAATTGTTATTTATTGACTATATAAATTTTATATATTATTTGATGTATTTAAGTAATCATCTTATTATTTAATTTTTTGTCTTTCGATTTTTTTATTTTATGATTTAAATTTAGAATTATTATACGTTATTTTTGCTCAATTACTCAACTATTTATTGAAACTTGATTTGAAGATGGATGACGTGGATAAAATATAAAACAATAATAAAATAGTTGTGTTCTTTGCCTAATATCCACAAACACTTGGTGACTACATCATTGTACGGAAGAGGAGAAAAAAAAAGCAAGACGTGACGCGCGTTCATTGGTTTCCACACACATTATTCTTTCTTATTAAATTACTACTATATGGTTTAAAATTAATATAGATATGATATAATATGTGTATGATTCTCCTTCATTCAGACAATGGGATTGTGGGTTTTGTAGCCACCCAATCATATTGGACTCTCCCAAAAAGGCGATTCTCTGCCTCCTTCTAAAGTCATTTTCATCCAGTAAATGTCACTTTCCAATTTCATCTTAATTGGATAATGTTACTAATACTAGTATTATTATTACTTATTACTTATGTTAGGTGAATGTGCATGGAGTTATGGCCTTTTGGTGCCAATTACCTCACTTCCTTTATTATAATTGCATTGGTGCTTGCTCTATCAATAAATTATTTTGCTCTCTTTTCATCATTTTTTATACGAGAGAGTGATTGTTTAATTTGTTCATTCCTAAATGGCACATCATCATTTCACCTCTATTTCTAACCTTTTTTTATATTAAATTATCAAACTTTTTTCTAATTTAAAAACAAATTTGTGACACCACATCAATAAATCATTTACACTTATATTGAATGATTTTAAATGAATTGAGGAGGTGATTATAGAGGTTGACTATTGAATAGCATTTAGCATAATGGAGGACGTGGTACCTAAAAATATATTGATTAACAAATCAGCAAAAAATGAAGTAGAGTGAGAGGTTCACGAAGATTACCGTACGTATGTGAACATTGAAACCGAATATATTCAAAGGCAAGACTCTATTTTTCTTGCTTTGATTATCTCCTTCCCATTGAAATTAGGGTGTAGATAAATAGATAAAACATTAAATTTATATGCTCAATTTACAAACTCATAATTATATATAACTTTTTATGCAACAATTCTCATTCTGATAGAAAAATATACTATTTGATAAGGATTAGTCAAAAGGTAATTTTTCAAAATTTTATACGGGAACCAAAAATAACTTTTCCATATCCACGTTATCGATGATATTAAAAGATTTTAAATAAATTTATTTTACGTATGTGAATTTGATACGTAAATTCATCCAATATTAAAATAATATATATATATATATATATATTTATAATATTATAAATACATAATAATCAAATTTTTAATTTAGTTATAAAGTAAAAATATATAAAATATTTAATAAAAAAAAATACAAAATCACTGTAAAGTTTTGTATTTTTAAAATAGTATCAAATCAAACTAAATAAATTATACCACCATTCGAGATTCAACAACTATTTGCAATTTGTCGACTATCAACGATGACGATGAAGATGAAATTGCGCGAGTTCAAAGCAAGAAGATTAAGAGAACGATTCATTTGAGTCTAAGAAGAATAAACGTTAGTCCAAATCATGTTGAAAAAGAATGAAAGATAAATCTTTTAAATTGATTTTAAAAATTGCACCTTTTTTAAAATTATAATAAAATTGGTGTATTCGTTTTTTAATTTTCGAATCTATCAGTAAGTTAATGCATTTTTTTCACTTAAATATGAATTGACATATTAATACACTTTTTTAATGACCTTAATTAAAACCTTAATTTTTCATGACCTAAATTAAAACCTTAATTATTTGATTGTGTGGCACCTTTTTGTAAGTGTAAAATAACACACATTGGAAACCAATATAAAGGGAATCATTTCACTCAAAGTAGCTTTTTGGCACCTTAAATACTCCTCATTTCTCATACTTGTAGTTCCATCAATCAACTACAACCATTCCTCTAACATCAGCATCACAACCATCCTTACAATTTCGTCCTCTTTATCAACTTGCACTTCCAGTGTTCTACACCTCTGTTGGATCCTGTTTTGTTGCCTCAGGTAATTCATTCAAATTCTTTTTCAAGCTTTATGTGTATTATTATTTTTCCTTCTAAACTCATATGCATGTAATAGTCCAACCATCCTCTGTAAAACAAATTAAAATCTATGAAAATTAGTAGTATTAACTCGTTGGAACATGTCCGAAGATATATTGTTACTATTTCTAGAATAAAATATAAACAAAAAATATTGAGAATAAAAATAGAGTATGTGTTAATTATAGAAAGAAAGGGATAACATGTGACATAATAAAACAACTTTTTTATTAATAGATAAATATTACTCTAATTTTTTATTATTGACATTTTTTTTAATCAGTCTTGCCTAATTACATGTATGCAGTTGACAATATGACCCAAAACAAAGAGAGCATGATGAAGGAAAAAAGAGAAGACAAAAAAGAGAAATCAGGGGAGTTAGATATATGGAGTTCAATATTCTTGACGCAAAATGACAAAGATGAAGCTTCCAAATTAAAAACTCTTCCTTATATTCACCCACTTGAGAAAAAATCAAAAAGTTTTTTAAGTGAAAAAAGTCTCCAAATATGCACCGAGAGTCTTGGATCTGAAACCGGATCAGACGATTTCTCTTCTTCTTACACATCTTCTGAGGATAGTAATTCAGAGGATGATGAAAATTTTAAAGAAGTGAAAACATGTGATGAATTTGGTGATGTGTTCAAAGTACCAAAATACAACAACTATTATTATGTGAAGAAGTCTCCTAGTTTTCCTCCTCCACTCTCTTCACTCTCTACTCAAAGTCAATATGGTCAAAGTCAACAATTTCAAATGAGGTCCCACCGCGAAAATGGAAGGTTATGTTTGTTCCTACAAACTATATCGGTTCCTTCACAAACTTTCTTTGCTAAACGACAAAATGGTCGTCTTATTCTAACTTTTGCTAATCACGTTGAAGAAGAAAAAGACGATGATGAGATTGTGTTAAAGCAAACACAAATGTTGTCAAGTGGATTAGAATTAACGGTGAATAAGCTAATTGGGTTAGTCAACAAAAGTCCAAAATGGTCAAATAAGTTCAACAAAGTGCCAAATTTTGAGGAAGTTAAAGTTGTGCAACATGGTTCATTGCCACGGTCATTGCCTTTCATAAATGGTTATCAATACTATTGGAGAACCAAGGCTATAGAAAAAGTTGTTGCTCCTTTAATTCCTAATAATGATGCAATTAGTGATCAACAAAATAGCATTGGCAACAAGCTTGTTGTGTCTGAGAACATATATTATAAGGCTTCAAATGAAGCATCACAACAATTGTTGGTTATGAGAGGGAAGAATGGGGATTACTTGGTTCACAATTTGAAGTTTTGCAAGGATTCTAGAACTTCAAGATCTTTTATGTTTTGGGACCCATGTTGCATTGCTACTTGACTTTTTTTCTATATATTGTTAATCCTAACTCTTGAATTTTAAATAGTGGTTGCGGTTGTAATTCTTATTTAAAATTATGTTAGACTCTAATACAATTAATTACTATTATTATTTGTTTCACTCTTTTGGTGATCAAATAAAAAAAAATGAAAAAGGAAGATAAATAATATATTTGTAAGGTTAGTTGAATTACTTTAATCAGATGAATTAGTTTAAGTGTCATATATATTAATGCTATATTATATTAACTTTTTATCCGTCTATGGTGTTGACAATTACACAACTAACATAATCTAAGTTTATTAATTATGACCAGCTTGACTGTCTTGTCCTAATTAAATTATCATGTTTTCTTTTCAACTTCATAGCTTTTGTAATATAAGCCACTAATGTGGTTTCAAAATGAGTGGTGTCCTGCCTAATTTGCCTTATTTTTGGGAACACTGTGATCCATTCATCCTTGATATGTTGCCTCTCATGGCAAACTCAAAACGGTTGCTACTATTATATATATATATATGTTCTGCTACTCACTACTTAATTATTCATTTTATCAATTATTTATGGACTTGGTATGCATGAAATACTATAAAATCCACATTTCAATAATGTAAACTTTTTCAAAAACTAAAACAAAACAATAATAATAATAATTTTATCATTTAAATATCATTTATTAAAAAATATTCTTTATTTGTATAATTTTAAATTTTAAAATAATATATTTCCACATAAAGAATATACAAATAAAGAATATTATTTAAAATGCTTTTCATATAACTAGAGTTCGAATTTCAAATATGATTGATCAAATTACTTATTTTTTATCTGAATTTTAAATCATCATGATAATTTTTCGTGAATATTAAAGGGTTAAGACCAAAAATTATTTTTAATTTTATTCAAATTAATATAATCAATCAAGGGATAAAAAAGGTGAAATGAAGGAGGAAAAAGATGAAATTTTATGATTTAGATATTTTAAAATAAAAATTTGATTCTTAAGTTTGTATTTGGGTATAATTCATCCTTACAAGAGAGATATTACACTTTATATAATCTCAAAGAACTGTACTTTATCAATATAAAACTCTAATTTTTCCCAATAGTTAATCTCAAAATATCTTTGTGGCATGAATGTAAATACCCCTTGAAGTTAAAACAACACATTAATAGCCGTTGTCACATTTAAAGCACGCCAAAAAAAATTGTGTAAAAAAATTGTGTTTGGAAACACAGATTTTGACAAAAATTAGTGTCAACGGAATTTTGTTGAAATTCTAAAATACAACTTTTAATTAAATCATTTATACTGTGAATTCAAACATATGTAGTTTGTCGTAATTTATTATTGTAAGTAGTTAAAAGTTACATCTGTTTATAAGACAATCCTGAAATTTGGTGTTTTTTAGAGGAATCAATAGAAATTTGTTTATTTTTATTTACAAAGACGAACATAATATTATCAAACAAAACAGAATAAATAATATATATCGTCGGTATATAAATAAATTTTTAAAACCAATAATTATTTATAATGTACCAACATTTCAAAATTTTCAACTATAACTGAATAAAAATTATAACAAAATAATAAATTATTTTATTTTTTAAATATTTTAATTTATATATATTATCAATATAAAAATATTCATATTTTTGATCTATCATAATTATTAAATCATTTAAAATATTTTTATTATAATTACTTTAAAATTATACTGTTGTGTAAAAATTGTTATGAATAATAATTAAACATTTTTGTAAATAAAATAAACAATGTTTATGAACTATAAGGCGTTAGATATTGTCGTTTATAGAAAGAGCATTGTCGTTTAAGCTGATTCGCAAACGCTGAAAAGCACTATCGGCGAAACTGGTTTCCTCGCTCGTGAGTTTGGTTCAAAGCCAAAACTGAATCGAATTCAATTCCTGGGAAAGAAACGAAATAATGGGAGAAACTAATCCAACGACTAGTATCGATGACGATTTACTACTCAAAAACTTTTTCGCCGAAGTCAGCGAAGTTGAAAGGGACAATGAAGTTCTTAGGTATCTTTCTGTTTCGCTTTGTAATTATTTGCTTCCAAATTATAATTTTCTATCGCATTTTTTTTCTTGAATTTTTATTTTATTTTAATGCATACGCTAATTTTCGCTATGTGTATTGATTAGGAGCTAATTAGGGTTTTATTTTATAGTTAGTTATTACTTATTTCTGTCTAATTATTTCATCTGGTGGAGAATTTATCTTGTTTCTTTGGAGTATTTGTTGTTCATCCGTACATAATTACATGATCCAAAACTGTGTCGTTTGAAGTTATTAGAATGTGGATTCTGCTGATATGTGATCGGTGCTATAATTTAGTTTCCATCATTGAATTTTAGATATTCGTCGATGCTAGGTTTTAATTGCCGAATATTTATGCAGAAAATAAGAAATTATGTTATTTAAAGCATTTTGCTCATCAATGTTTGCGGTGTTTTGATTTTCTTAACAGGATTCTCTCTTGTTTTAAGTTGAATCCGTTTGAGCATTTAAACCTATCATTTGATTCTTCAATTGATGAAGTGAAAAGGCAGTACCGTAAGGTAATTTGTTGCTGCAGCTTAGGGTTGTTTCAGTTATATGTTCTGCTGGCATCCTATAATATTCTTTTGGGGTAATCCTTTTTGTAGTTATCACTGATGGTTCACCCTGACAAATGTAAACATCCACAAGCAAAGGAGGCTTTTGGAGGTACATGAAGACATGTGTTATAATTATTTGAAGTGGAACTGAACATGTTATTATTGTTTTCATTGTTTGTTTCTTTCTTTCAACTATTTTTAGTTAAACTGTTGTTTAGGGAATGAGTTTTTTTTTATGAAGTAGCTCGAGTCCTGAAACTTGTTACTGTAGTCTAACATCCTGGAATTTATTAATTTCCCAACAGTAGGAAAACATGTGGTAAATTGAATTGAAATTTATAATGTAATAAACTTCACTATAAAAGTGGGGATTGAGTCATGGAAGAATTACTTTTAGAATATTATTTTAGAAAGAAAAAATCTGGCAGATTAGGAGAGATTTCTTCTTTCCTTGGCATAAATAGTGGAAGATAACCTTCAAAAGTTCCACTAGTTGTGCATGAGTACCTCACATTTCCTCCAAACTGGAAAAAAGAAAATTCCCACATAACATGAGATAAGACCTGAATGAGTTCATAAAGAGAGACATCTCTCATTTTACAAGCCGGTTTTGTAATTACGAAATAGGTCCAATATAAAATCCTAATTCGAGGCACTACCATTTATATCCACGCACCAAACTCAATAGTGTTGGGTGTGAAGAGGTGTATCGGAAAAATCCAAGTCCCACATAAAATAGGGATCAATTGTCGGAAATGAGTTTATAAAGAGAGGCATCCCTCATCTTACAAGTTGGTTTGGTAAGAATGAGTTACGCCCGATATATAGTAGTTATGAACAACTCCATCACATAGTTTTATACTTAATTTATTTGTCAAGTATTACATGCTGTCTCAACTACTTCTTCATACTATAATCTTCATTGGACTTTAGCTTGACCAATCCAGTGATATGTTGGTTACATATATGATACCTAAGAAGGAAATTTATAGAATCTACCATTGGTATCTTAAATGTCTTTCAAGTGTTATTTTGGTTAATATGTACATTGCTTGGTATGGCTGCAACCTCAGAGAGTTGAGAAGTAGGATCCTATTTTTAACTCTTTGCATGATCACATTGATTCTGTTTTTTGTACCAATTCTTCTGACATTATGCTGTAAAGTAGCCTGCTATTTATTAACATATCGAAGAATAGACCACTTATGCATTATTTGGTTCACATGAAAATTTGTAATTGTTTTTAAATATTTGTTTTGCTATTTACTTGAATGCAGCACTAGCAAAAGCCCAACAATTATTACTCGATCAAAATGAAAGAGATTATCTTCTCAGCCAAGTTAATTCAGCAAAAGGTTAGTTTCAGTTTGTCTTTTATGCTTGTCTAGTCATTACATGTCTTAAACATGCAAATTCTTTCTACTAAGGGTTACACTCATACCTTCAAGAGAAGTTGTCACACAACTAGAGTAATTTTTGACACGTGGTTTACTACTTTTATCAATCTAGTGGTCAAAAAATTTCCTCATTATTTTTCCCCAAATGATAAAAGGTCATTCTTGATCGTGTCATGTCTGAGGATGCATTTTGTGCCTTAATGTTGAGGTTTAATGTTTTTGTTAGTCTATTTATTTGCTCTTACATCAGTATACACCCTATTGGGGAGTTCATCAATGTGTTTTAAATTTGAAAACCTATAATCTTTTGCTGTGGGTCAAACTTTTTTCTGTTATGTGCAACATTTTTTTCCTTTATTAACTCTCCTGTTATTTAGACTTCCATATGTTTAAGAAGAAATGCTTCTTCATGTGGAAGCAAGGGCATATATTAAATAAAAGAACTAATCTTATTTTTCATTGATGTGGGCTGCAGAAGAACTTAGAGTAAAGAGAAAGAAACATCTGAAGAAAGATACAGCCTCAAAGATGAAGTCCTTAGTTGAGGAGGTATGGTAAATATAGTTTTACTAGGGTTCTCATAGTCACACAAGAGCACAACCTAGAATTTTAGAACAATCCCCCTTGTCTTGCACCTCCCTTGTGTTCTGATTACACACAAGAGGTGAGATTACCAGACTTTGATAATGTAAGATTAGCAATTTAGCATATTACCAGTCTAGGGACAATATACCCTTGCTTCTTTAAAAGAACTAACTACTTTGTTGCTATATCAGGGAAAATATGATAAGCAACATGAACAGTCAGAAGAATTCAAGCAGGAGCTCAAACTCAAAGTTCGTGAACTATTAACAGATAAAGAATGGAGGAGAAGAAAAATGCAAATGAGGGTATGTTCTAATTACTTCTCACCATGCACACATACACACTTTAATTCTTTGTCGTCAAACTCAAAGTGAACTCAGAATTCTATGAGTTTATGTACATTTGAGGCCAATTGGATGAGTCTACAACAGATGGTTGTTTTCCTCATGCATGCCTAAAATGACAGTGGTTCAGTGCTTTTTAAAAGGTCTGGTCGTTTACAAAATATTAATATTCTATTGTTGTGATTCGCTATATATTATTAAGTTAGAACATTGGATGTTTACTATGCACATAGATTTGGTTTTTCTTCCGAATTTTGGTAAGTCCTCTGAAAGTGCTAGTGATAAAAAAGTGAGATCATTAGGAGTCTGTTTATGTATGTAAAGTTGGCCTAAGAAATAATGTATGCATCAACTATTGTTTTGTGACCTTTTAGCTTATTAAATATTATGTAGATATCAGAGGAGGAAGGCAGATTAAAAAGGGATGAAGAGGAACAGAAGGAAATGTGGAAAAGAAAGCGTGAACATGAAGAGGAATGGGAAGGAACAAGAGAAAAGAGGGTTAGTTTTCAGTTTCATATTTAAACTTCATTTTATACGTCAAACTGCAAGTTGTGTTAATGAATCTATGATTAAAAGTGAATCTTAATTTCAGCATTTTTTGTTATTCTTGTGGTATTTTCTGCCTATGAAATCTACAACTAAGCTATAAAGTGTTCCAGAATATGGCCAAATGATGTGTTTTCTATTTGTACTTTCTGAAAATTTAGTACTGAATCTACCGATGTGACAGAAGTTCCCCGTCTAGAATGAATTTAGATAACTTGAAACAGACGTCCCCATGTGTTGGCATTTGAAATGCTTAAACCATTTGAAATTTCATTCAATTAGAAGAATGGGGGGGTGTAACTCAGATTGAATTCACGGACCACTTGCCAAGAGAGGTCACTATATCATGTCAAGATCAAATTCATAAAAGAAGCTTAGGTTGTTTCTTACATGCACGTCAATAGTTTATATGTAATCATCAAATGGAAATGGAAACTGCAAATTTAAAGGTTATCCCATGCTTTGTAGTAATTTTATCTTTATTGGCCGACCATTATTTTCAAGCTTTTCCTCGGCAGTTTAAAGGTTATCCCATGTATCCTACAGTCCTATAAAAAAAACTTGTACCAATTTGTTGGTGTGGAGTATCTATTTTCTTGTCAGAAAAAAACTCATGACATCAAAATATATAGAAGAATTGACACAATCATTTCATTATCAGGTATCCAGCTGGAGAGATTTTATGAAGGGTGGAAAGAAGGTATGATTCTAAGCTTGCTGGTTTTAGTGTCAACAAGTATTCCATTGACACGTTCACCTTAAAACAAAAATAGTGATTTGCTTATCTAATATCACGTTTTTGTTATGGCTGCAGAATAAAAAGGGAGAAATTCGCCCACCTAAGCTTAAGACTGAAGATCCCAACAAATCCTATGTTCAGAGGCCTGTAAAAAGAGGTTAAGGTATATTGTCACAGACGATAAATCCAACTAGGAATCCAAGAAAACTTCTTCATGCAGGCTTTTCCTTTGTATCAGTTTGATTGATATTGTAATCATAGTTATCTCTAGGGTCATGAGAGGCATCTTAATGGAATGTAGACCTCCTCCAAATGAATACTCCATTTTGGGATGTTACGCCCTTGTACTGACTGATACATAGGAATTACTCCTATTAAGTTGTACTGCCTTATTAATGATTTTTGAGAAACTATGTGAAGCCCATTTATATACCAGTCATCAGCAACGAGGTGGATCAGCTATTAGTTACAATTACTTTGATTTATACAATTGAATGTAAAATAAAACTTACCGGTTATCTATAATTGCAACAAAATTCACATTCCTTGTCATAGAACATTGATTCACACGAAAATTAATTGTACAGAGGAAAATTACACATAAACAACTATTATACAATGACCTATAAGATTTCTGATTTTTATATCTCACCATCATATAAAAAACCCTCGTCCTCTTTGATAAAAAAAAAGCCCAACAATAATAATGGCCTAAGGGCAAGAAGTGAAAAATGTATAAGAATGGCAAAAATAGCCAGCACGGACAATCCATGATACAGAATTACAACCTTGACTTCATACCCTATATGCTCAATTTACATCGAGTAGGTCGACCCTTACTCCAACTTCTTCTACCTTAGTCGAAGTAAACCTAGCTGTGGCTACCAACCTTGCGTGTCAAACTTGTATTTTTATCGAGGCTTGCTGATTTAGGCGAGAACCCAAAACTAAGGAAGCTGAGCTTTCTGCTGGGATTAAGATCACAGGTTCAGAGACTCCCCGTAAATGGCATCATGCTATATACAAAACACGGACAAGGCGATAGCACGAGCCGGTAAAGCATGAATATTAGGGATGTCCTCAATAGTCACTATATCCAGGCGAGCGAACCTCGGTCATTTGTAACTTGGGGACGGCCTCTAGTTGGTGTTGGTGGTCTGTTGGCATTCAACTCCTGTACGTATTATTAGTATTAATAGTGATGTTATTTTTATTAGAAACAACATAATACTGTGAAATTAAATTAATTTAGATGTGTTTGTATATTTTGATATCTATAATAATAACGTTAATGGAAAATATTTGGAGTACCTGCATCCATGTATCTTCAATATGCCGTTCTGGTGACGTTTCTGGTGAAGAAATTGCAGGTGGTAATGGATGAATCAGTTTAGGAACCACAACAAGGTCTCTACCCAAAACTAATATTGCTCCAGCATTATTCGCAGTACCTACGGGAATGAGTGGAATTGTTGAATTTTAGAAAAATAACAAAATGATCTAAGGATGAAATGCAATGCACAAGTCAGCAACATATACCACAATAGTTTGTAGCTGAGAAAAGTGTGATAAGATGTCCTTGGGCAAAACGCTCAAACCCATCCATCACACATTCATGTGCTCTGACAATTAGCTGAAGATCATTGTTGTTGCAAAATTCCATGACTCGATCAGGCTGAAGTACCAAACCCCATTTTGAATGAGCATGAGAACATATATAAAAAAACTATTAAATAGAATACGCTATAACATTAATAAAGCTCATATCAAAAATATTTAGTAACATTTATAAAGCACGCACACCATTCAACAAGGCAACTATGCATATGATCTGCAATTCAAATAACACATCACAGACAGATTTTAAATTAGAGCAAATACGAAGTGCAAGCAGTCATGTATTCATAACACTGGCACCGTAAGAATCTACAGCCATTAATCAATTTCATGATCTTTCAATTTAAATTCATACATAAAGCTTCAATGGATGCTTAAAAAGCAAAAACACGCAGGACAATTTAGATTACCTCCTAAGAAAAAAAATTCCCCAGATGTTATTACTTGAAACCAACCTTCTAAATTTTTCCAAGACTTTTATCATGTGCAGATGCATTAATAGCATGGACAGTATCTTGTTCCACAACTTCAGAACGAATAGTGCAAATCAAACATACAGTTTTCCATTTTATCTCATGTCTAATTTCAACTCAGTCCTATCATATCTCCATCATTTGTGAGAGATCTTAACATCAGCATATTAACATGCATTGGCAGATTTATCATCTAGAAATACTGAAACTACCAAATTTCTACATATTTTTATGCAAATAAAGTAAACTTAACAATACTCATTTATTGAATGGCAGGTATGGAGCACTCACCCCAAAAGTAACTAAACCAGGACCTCTAGCATTTGGCCTCAGTCCTTCTACACTGTCATTCTCTGTTGGATCAGACCTATAGAGGAACATTTCATGCTGTTATTATCAAGAAAGACACGACGTACAGTCATGAACAAGCAATGGTGAACAAATGCACTGACCATAACAGATCCATAAGAACAATTGACCCTGCTTCCATTGGAATTGGTCTTTGAATATTCTCAATCTGTTCCACATGATTTATTGAACGGCCAATACCTCCATGCATGCAAATAATTTTTTTCTCAATTAAAGCAGCTAGAGGAAGCCAATTAAACAGCCGGTTAATCCGATGCCACGTCCATATTCCGTCTCTCTCACCCTGTTCAACAATTTACATGGTTGGTCAGTGTACCCAACATAAATACTTAACATCAGGTACCAGAGATTCCTTACCATCCTTTCAATGCACTCAATTCGAAAACCAAAAAGGGCATTAATATCTGCAGCTTCATGGTTTCCACGTATTAAATGTACATTGTTGGGATACTCAACCTGCAATATTCACGAAACCATGCATAAATCTGGGGCCACTAAACCTGATACGCAGAAAGACAACCAAGACAATCAAGAGTACCTTCAGAGAAAGAAGAAGGGTTATAGTTTCCAAGCTGTGCTGTCCCCGATCAACATAATCTCCTAGGAATAGATAATCGATATATCTGAAATTTGTTCATACAAAATTAGTAATAGAGATAATCAAATGCCTAAATCACTAGCGTTGTAATAATCTTAAAATCTGGGGTGAACTTAGTTCAACCTTCAACCCTACAAGACCTACTTGTAAAGTGAGGGATGTCTCCCACTTATAAACTCTTTGTTAGGTTATATCACATCCAATATAGGACTCTCAATACACCCCTCAGCCCTCACACGTCCAGGATCAAACATCAGGAACGTGACTTGAGTGGCCCAATAACAAACAACACAATGAATCTCTTATAGGCTCTGATATCATATTAAATTTTGGGTAGGACCTAACTTAAACCGTATAAAACCGACTTGTAAAATGAGAGATGCTTCCCTTTTATGAACACTTTTTCAGGTCATGTCACGTCCATTGTGGGACTCTACACAAATTCCATTGTAGAAATTTTAGGGTTTAGGGCTTACTAACATATGAAAATACAATTTATTGATACTAGTGTGACACCTCTGTTTATAATAAAATAGCCAAGAAAACTTTCTTAATCCTAAACACAATAACGAATCATATTTCCCAACACTTCTTCAACACTTATTTTGTTCTAGTGCAGCAGCATCTTTACAATCAATCAACCATGACGAACCCTGTTAATGTTAAAAATAACCCTCAGTTGTTTAACTGCCTCTTCTGTTCCATAAGTAACCATTAACCCTCAAATCAACATAGTAAGCTAGGGTATCCGATGCAACTGCCGAGATATATCCTATTTGATGGAATCCATGATTTTAGAGACAGAAACTAAGTACATATATAGATCAAACAATAGAAAATTAGAATCTATTTAATTGATAAAATGAGAAGAAACTGTAGAAGGGAAAGGATCCCAATCTACCTCAGAGCCAAGAGCCAAGCTCCTCAGAGAAGAAGAAAACCTCTCTGTCTAACCATAAATGGTTCACTCAATATTCTTCACAATACCACACAATTCACTCACCTTACTATTTATATTAATAAGGCATTAAAACTTGCCAACTAAGCATCCTACCCCACTCATTATTTACCATATATTCTTACTACACTCTTTATTACATAATATCTCCTTTTTTACTTATGACCTTTACTCCGGTCTCTATTACTATTCAGAACATATTCAAAAGAAAACAAAATAAGCCTACAAAGGATAATGCATTGTACCATCCAAGAAGGGAATATGTGAGTCGTTCACTTTGGTGCTAGTTAGGTGCCTAGGCATTATGCAAATTGCAAAAACAATATCATTTGCTTAAAGTAGATTGGGCAGGGGCAACTGGGTGATGAAACGGTGCTATGAAAAAATTAAAAATGAGGTGGGACGTTCAAAACTTTACTCGGTGATGAGAACTCAACAATATACCAAGGGTATGAAAACTAATAAAGAAAAGTTGGTTGTGGTTTTGATTTGACATCTGAAACATCAATAAACATGCTTAAATACCCTGATAAATAACTGAACCATAAGCTTGCAGCAATTGAAAATGGTGAACATCGTGCAAACCAGTAGGCAGAAACAAAAAAAATCTCCATTATTCACAAATAAAACCATCAATGGAAGATATGGTACTTACGCAATGTCACCAGCAGTTGATGGTGCCCCATACTCATCAAAAAGCCGCATGAGATCTCCAAACTGCCCATGTAAATCACCAAATATTTTAATTGGTGCACTAAGTTGTAAGACACTTGGTTCACTTGAAAATATCCGCTCAGCACTATCACAAAGATCAGCAATTTCATTGCAATCCAAGAAAAATTGCCGGCGTACTGGTGGTTTCCATCCACGAGGCTTTAAGAGGTGTGCTATGACCTATAAAGATGGTGAGGGGAACTCCATAAGAAACAAATCTAATCTAATTATAAGACAAAACAAGCTGCTTTATTAAAGTTATAATAAAGCAAACATGACAAGAATATTATATATATATATATATATATATATATATATAAATGTAAGCAGTGGAGGCAATATTTATAAACAAAATAAATTTATAACATTAATTATCATTTTTGAATATATATATATATATATATATATCATTAAGAAAATCAAATAATTAAGTGTTTCAAAAATATACTAACTAGAACTTCTATAACCCTTTTAATTAAAATAATAAACAAAATAAGATTTATTTATAAAATATTGTTGTTTTTAAAAATTGAAACTAAGTAAAAGAAATAAAATAGGATGTCATATTCACGGTATATATTTATTCTAAATCGTAAGATAAAACAAAATCAAGGAAACAAATCAATGACTTTAATGGCGTGGGCATGTATTATTATACCACTATATACTTTTTCTAATGAGTGAAAGTGAAGAAAGTAAAAGACAAAATACTTTCATGTTTTATTACTACAGCCCTAAGCTGTTTATATAGGAAAAGAAATAACAATAGTAATACTGAGTAATAGTGACAGGATAAAAATAAATATAATAATATAAAATAAAAGAGAATAAAATCTAATTTCTTTTTTATTCTTCAACTTGGCTATCAGTCGCTCAAAATTGGGTCTTGCCAAACTTTTTGTCAAGATATCAGCAGTTTGCTGATTGGAAGTCACAAATGGTAGGCATATAACTCCAGCATCAATTTTGTCTTTTATGAAATGGCGGTCAATCTCAATATGCTTGGTTCTATCATGTTGTACAAGGTTGTGAGCAATGCTTATTGCTGCTTTGCTATCACAGAACAATTTTAAGGGTGAGTCAACTTTCATTTTCAGTTCGCCCAAGAGTTTACGAATCCATAAAAGTTCACAAATTCCTTGAGCCATTGCTCTGAATTCAGCTTCTGCACTGCTTCGAGCAACAACCCCTTGTTTCTTACTTCTCCAAGTAACTAAATTTCCCCAAACATAGGCACAATATCCGGTAGTGGATTTTCTATCAGTAATTGATCCTGCCCAATCAGCATCTGTAAATATAGAGACTTCTCTGTCATTAGTTTTCTTGAAGTACAAACCCTTTCCAGGATTGGATTTCAAGTACCTTAAGATTCGATAAACTGCCTCCAAGTGTTCTTCATAGGGAGAATGCATGAATTGACTTACAACACTCACAGAGAAAGCGATGTCAGGTCTAGTGTGGGCTAGATAAATAAGTTTGCCGACTAACCTCTGGTATCTTCCAATCTCTACAGGAACACTGCCTTTCTCCCAAAGTTTAGCATTTAAATCCATAGGAGTATCTGCTGGTCTACACCCACTCATCCCAGTTTCTTCCAAGAGATCTAAGATGTATTTTCTTTGAGAAACAACAATTCCCTTCTTTGAACGAGCAACTTCCATACCAAGAAAGTATTTAAGCGCACCTAAATCTTTGATCTCAAATTCTTTTTTCAAATTTTTCTTCAATCTCTCCATCTCAACAATGTCATCTCCTGTAAGAATAATATCATCTACATATACAATTAGAATTGCAATTTTGCCAACATTAGAGAACTTCATGAACAGAGTATGGTCTGATTGTCCCTGTATATATCCTTGCCTTTTAACCGACTGAGTGAATTTCTCAAACCAAGCCCTTGGAGATTGCTTGAGACCATAAAGGGATTTTTGTAGTTTGCACACGTTTGAACCAAATTTATCTTCAAAGCCAGGTGGACTATCCATGTATACTTCCTCCTCCAAATCACCATTCAGAAAAGCATTCTTTACATCAAGTTGGTTAAGAGACCAATCTAAATTCACTGCCAAGGACAAGAGAACTCTAATAGTGTTTAATTTGGCAACGGGAGCAAAAGTCTCTGAATAATCAATGCCATATGTCTGAGTAAACCCTTTAGCAACCAAGCGTGCCTTGTATCTTTCAATTGTGTTATCATAATTATATTTCACAGTAAATACCCATTTACAGCCAACAGTATTCTTTCCTGTAGGTAAGGTCATGACTCTCCAAGTTTGATTCTTCTCAAGAGCTCTCATCTCCTCAAGAACAGCTTCCTTCCACTTTGGAATTTTTAGAGCCTCCTGTATATTTTTTGGAATTTCTACAGTAGACAACTTAGAGGTAAATGCAGCAAATGAAGAAGACAATTTTGAGTATGACACATAATTAGACAAAGGATATTTAGTGCATGATCTAACAAGTTTTCTAATTGCAATAGGAAGGTCTATATCAGAATACTCGACATGACTCTTAAGAATAGGAGAAGACTTACCTGTATCAAAATGATGTGTTGGATTATCTATAGGTTCAGAATCTTGGAAGGGTCGGAGAATGGGTCCTTCATTTCTCTGTTTATGGTTTCTTCTTTCAAAGACATTTCCCTTCCAAGTAGGGCCAATTGTAGTACACCTGCTTTGTGTCTCTTTATCTAAATCATTATGTTGTGGCATTTCAGATGGTCCTTCATTATTATTGAGATCAAGAATTTTATCATTGTGATTTTGATTTGAAATTGTCGCCCCCGAATCTGTCGAAACCTCATTCATAAGTGGATTGAGTTCCAATATAGATTCTTGGGCATTTTCTTTTGGTGCATCAATATAAGTCTCAGAATTTTGTGACAACACTATATCACTTAAAGTAATGATGTTTTCAAAAGTAAAAGATGAATCTTCCTTAAAATTTCCCCCCCTGAAGATGAATGTCAGTAAAAAATGGTTGATTTTCAACAAAAGTAACATCCATGGTTACAAAAATTCTTTTTGATTTTGGTTCAAAACACCGATACCCCTTCTGAGTTTGAGAGTAACCGGTAAACACACATTTTATTGCTCGTGGATCGAGTTTGTCAAGGTGTTTATGTTCATGAACAAAAGCAGTGCAACCAAAAACTTTTAGTGGCAAATCAGCAGAGACATTAGTCAAAGGAAAATAATTTCGAAAAACATCAAGAGGTGTACGAAAATCTAAAACTTTAGATGGCATTCGATTAATTAAATATGATGCAGTTAAAACAGCTTCACCCCACAAATATTTTGGAACCTTATTTGCAAATAGTAAAGCTCTAGCAACCTCAAGAAGATGCCTATTCTTTCTCTCTGCAATTCCATTTTGTTGGGGTGTATTAACACAAGAACTTTGATGAATAACCTCATTTGCAAGAAAAAAATCTGACAAAAGTATATTAAAATATTCTTTACCATTGTCACTTCTGAAGACTTGAATATTTGTTTGGTATTGAGTGTGCACCATTTTAAAGAAATTTTTGACAACCTGTCCAACTTCCGATTTTTCTTTCAATAAATAAACCCAACAAATTCTAGTATGATCATCAATAAAAGTTATAAACCATTTTTTATTAGAAAAGGTGTTTATTCTATTAGGACCCCAAACATCACTATGAATAACTGCAAACGGTTTTGATTGTTTATATGGTTGTGTAGGAAAAGAAGAACGGTGATGTTTAGCAAATTCACAAGTTTCACAATGAAATAAAGACGGATCCTTCTTAGAAAATAATTTAGGAAATAAATGTTTCAAATACGGAAAACTAGGATGTCCTAACCGTAAATGCCATAACATAATATCATCATTATTAGAAGAAACAAAAATAGATTCAAAGCAGGTACTTGTTTTTTTGTTGGTCTTTGAAATCGAGTCCATTGTCAAGATAATAGAGTCCTCCACTCTCCTTAGCATTGCCAATCATCTTCCCCGTGCTCAAATCCTTAAAGGTGCAATGAGAATGAAAGAAGTTAGCTTGACAATTTATATCCTTTGTTAATTTAGTAATGGATAACAGATTACATGATAAATTAGGAACATGTAAGACATCTTTTAAGGTTAACTTAGGTGACAAAATAACAGAACCTTTCCCTGCAATGGCTGAAAGAGAGTCATCTGCAATTTTAATTTTGTGGTTACCTGCACAAGGACTATAAGAAGAAAATAGACTCGACTCCCCAGTCATATGATCAGTAGCACCAGAATCGATAATCCAAGTATGGCTGGGAGTGACACTAAGTAGAGCAGTATTTGAAAAATTACCTCTTTGAGCTATAGAGCAAGAAGAAGTTTGAGACTCAAGAAGTTTGTACAATTGATCTAACTATTCCTTGGTGAAAGGAGATGGGCTTGAAGGAGACTGCTTCTCTTGATCAGATGTACCAGCTTGGAGCGCATGACCTTCATTTCTTTGTTTTTTCTTCCAATTTAGAGGCTTTCCATGGAGCTTCCAACATGTATCACGTGTGTGCCCTGGACGTTTGCAATGTTCGCACCATGGTTTCTTGCCAACACTCTTCCCGTCTTCATTCTTAGTGACTAGGGCAGAACTTTCAACCTCACCAACAGAAGGTAACTTACCCATCATAACACCTTGTCTCGCCTCTTCTCTTCTAACTTCTGAGAACGCTTCCCGAAGTGATGGCAATGGAATCTTTCCCAATATTCTGCCTCGGACTTCATCAAGCCGCTTATTAAGCCCAACCAAGAACATGAATACACGGTCGTTCTCCTGTCTCTTAAGAAACAAAACACTATCCTCACAGCACTTCCAATGATCATCATAGCATAGATCCAATTCTTGCCATAGTGTTATCAACTCATTATAATAGGTAGTGACATCTCTATCTCCTTGTTTGGCATGCCACAATCGTGATTTGAGGTCGAAAATTTGAGAAGAATTATGAACATCAGAATATGTTTCTTTGACAGCCTCCCAAACTTCCTTCGCAGTAGGCAAAAACATAAAAGGTTTTTTGATTGTTGATTCCATATTACTAAGCAGCCAAGCAATAATAACAGAGTTCTCGGATTTCCAAAACCTGTAATTCGGATCAGTTGTGGCAGGCATTTGTACCTCTCCTGTTAGGAAGCCAAATCTGCCCTTACCATCTAAAATCAATTTTGCGGTTTGGGACCATTCAACATAATTTTTTCCGTTCAGTTGCTGGATTTCAACCTTGAGGGCATTCGAAGTTCCCTCATGGCCAAAAAAGTTGTTGGAAAAAACATTCTGGCTGCCTGGGCCGCTGCCATTGCCGACTGTGCCACTGCCATTACCGATTGTACCGCTGCCATTGCCGCCTGGGCCGCTGCCATCTGTGCCATTGCTTTTGCCGTCTGGGGTGTTGCCTAAATTGTCGGCGTTGTTGACTACTTCTGAGTTTTTACCCAAACCGTCGTCGTCGCCGCTACCCATGAGGGCTACCTTCCATGGGGTACTATGTGCCATAGCTCAGTTGGTTGGAGCGCCAAACCCTGATTGTGGAATGGTTGGAGCGCCAAACCCTAATGGGCTGTAGAAAGGTTTACAGAACCCTAACCAGAGCTCTTGATACCATGAAGAAAGTAAAAGACAAAATACTTTCATGTTTTATTACTACAGCCCTAAGCTGTTTATATAGGAAAAGAAATAACAATAGTAATACTGAGTAATAGTGACAGGATAAAAATAAATATAATAATATAAAATAAAAGAGAATAAAATCTAATTTCTTTTTTATTCTTCAACAGAAAGTATTATATTATTATATTTATAATAATACTACATATCTTAGAGAAGAAACATGTATATTAGCAAGAATTTCAGATTGGAGGTGGGGGCTCTAGCCTGCAGTAGTGTCAATGAGGGTCCATCGCTGAATGTAAGAGTGAGAGAACACAATATAGAAATCCCACAAAAATCAGAAAATTCTAATGCAATATAGAGCAAATAGGAGCAATATAGAGCAAATAGGAGCAATAAAACTATCAGTAATAATGTAAAATTCTGGACTAATATATTGACTAATTATTATGATGTTCATGTTTGGTAACTAGTTGTAAAGATGAATCTATACCTTTTTTGGCACACTATTGATGGACATCTGCCGATCTAATAATTTTCTAGCAGCAGTTGCATTTTCTGGAGTCCCATAACTGACCCGCCTGCCTTCATTTTCAAATTGATCAATTGAAAGCTGTCTAACCATGCCACCTAATGCTCCACCAGTCTCTGCAGCAACAACTACCTGTAGAAAATTGAACACAATTATTTCTTGCGCTTAAATATTTTAAAGAAATATATACACAACATAATTTTTTCTTGTTAATTAACATGAATCACCCACAGCTCTGTGATGCAGCCGAACTCCACCAGAAACATTGTTATTTGACCCAACAGAATCAGGCTTAATCAAGGAAGATGTGTGTTTCCCACTTGGGGTAGCCTCAGCCCCACGGTCTCTGTCCGGCAATTCCACTTCTCCATTCTCTTGCCGTGCCTTGGCAGCAGCCAGTGCGGCACTAATAGCTTCGGCTTCTGCAGCAGATGCTTCAACCAGATACTCCACTCCTTTGGCAGTTCTACTGTTCAAATTAATTTGGATGAATGAATCCAAAGTAACATTAAATACATCACAAAATGAGAATAAAACTATCTTTCTTACCGAGGTCCCTGAACCATGGCATTTTCAGTGCTGATGTCAGTATAAATGTCACCATTCATTGGCGGTGCAACTGGATTTCCCAGTACAACAGAACCATCAGCAGCTGCTTCAGTCATTATTTGCCTTGGCCTATCATCAATCCCATATCGTCCAGGCATGCGTCCTTCTTGTACATTAGATGCAGCGGCTGCAGCAGCGGCATGTGAAGCAGCAGAAGTTGTTTCAGCAGCAGCTAGATCTTCAGCAACAAGTAGGTCATCTAGCAAGACTCCTGCAGCATAAATACAATACATTCAGGTCAGTCCAGCAGTTGAAGTGATGAAATGGTTAAATCACAACATGAAATCCCAAAGTGATGAAACAGTTTTTATCTCCTGAAACTTGTCCCGGTACTTGAGAATTTTTATATCAATGATGGCCATCAATTCATCAAACACATTCTGCCATTTGCACAAGTCTAAATAATTAAATACAAAATCACAGCCATCAGATGTCACGATTGCTTCAAGTCCATCCAAAAACAACAAAAGAAAAGGATTCAGCCAAAATTATCAAGCAAACAGATTATGTAAATGATAAGAGAACAGAATTTCAAGTTGTATCAGAAAGGAGCACAAAGTAAGTCATCTGAATAGCCAAAACTAGATCTATTAAATATCATAAGATATCAAGCAATGGAAAGGAAATAATAATAAGATGAACCTGGAAATACTTATATTTATAACTTACCCCCACGTAAACCACCGTAAATAAAAATCAGGTCACCAACAGCAGCAGCAGCATGCCTGCAACGTCGAGTCAACTCAACTGCGGCGTCTCCACCAGCTGCATCAGCACTGTATCTACCAGTTCTTGGGGTGGTGACAACAGATTTTGTATCACACCAAACACCAGCAGCAGTGTCCAATACTACAGACGGGAAATATTCAGATATACAGCACCATTGGGAATATCACTAAATATTGCATCCACGTAGAAGAAATTAATACAAGAAAGTGACCATTGGTAAAAATTAGTTATGGAACCAATAGAATGGAGTGAAACAAGAATTTTTGTTCCTATATTTCAGAATAAACACCACCGGAAGTCAAATTGTGAAAAATATATAAACACACATTAAGAGTGGGGAAAAAAGATTTTAGAGCATAAAACAATAGCTAACTGCTAATTTATATTATATGCAATCCAAATGGTACCCAGAGCAGCAGTCAACAAAAAAAACTAAGCAACACTGACTGAGTTACCTGCAACACTTGATGAGTCTTCAACCATCCGTCCTCCACCAAGAGCCCCACCAGACACATGCAGCCTTGCATTAACAAACACCTAGAATCATTAAATTAAGTATGATCCTTGAACATATAGCCAACTCAGAAAAAACGAGAAAAAATATAAGAAACTGAATCCAACCGCTGCATGCTGATATCTTGGAGATGGTGAGACACCTGGAGCAATTGCCCATTCCCAACGACCATCTCTATGCTTAGCAAGTCCATATGCACTGGCCAATGGCTGCAATGTAAGTGGTAAAATGATAATTCCAATAACCCTTAGAAGAAAATGCTTTGCAAATAACCACACAAAAAATTACCAACAGAAATTAATCAGGTTTATTAATTAGAGTCTGTTTGAGTCAGAATAGGCCTTTTGAGTCAGAATAGGCCTTAGAATAGAAAGCAGACATTGACAAGAGCAACTGACCATAGACATCCTAACTCAACCTAAAATGATCACAACTGTGAATGCCACCTGTAAATATTTGATATAGCCCACTTGAGCAATTTGATCAAGCTGCTGGAACTTAAAAACACAATAACTCAAAGTACTTCAATAGGTTTTGAATGGTACTGAATAATATATAAGTTTTAATATGAAAAACTTTCAGTTAGTTGTTCTTAGCTTGTCTTACAACATGGTAGTCACAATCGCGATCCTGCACATAGAAGCATACGAGTGTGCTATCTTGGTATCTCTGTCCGCACTCAAGCATGGGAAGAATCAGAAATTGGTGAGATTGGCTGGGAACACTGCGCAGGGCCGTGAAATAGTGTACGCAAATGATTTTGCTCCTGTCTGCAGACAGGACTTCACAGGTAAGGTCTGCAACCCAGTTCCTTAAAAACCACGATTGGGTTCATAAAACCCGTAAAACAACACACTTTAAACACTTGAATTTCAGTGAAGGGTTCTAACCCACTACACCCATTTATTTGTGGAAACCGTCACAATTTAATGTTTGCGCAGTCCCTCTTTCACCTAAACATTACTCTGTTTAGCTCTGTTTTTATCTTCACCGCTGCAAGCCCTTCCATCTCCTATGTGCAACTTTTGTATGACATTAATGGCATTTATGACTTTGTATTTCATGTTATGAATCTTATGATCCTAAATTTCAGTTTAATCAAAATATTTGGGTGTGATTTGAAGTTTTGCTACGTAACTATGTTGTTTTATATGCATATATACGAATCTGTATGCATATGTACATATATATATATATATATGAGTTTGTGAAATTGGTAGAATCTTTACAATACATATGACAATCCCATGATTCACAATCTTGTAATCCCTCTCCAATCCTGCATAGGACCACGATTTTGACTACCTTGCTCTACAACTAAGACCAGGAAATTCAGGGGAGTTGCCTTCTCTGCTTTGCAAAGAAATAGCACTGTTCAGTTGCACTCACAGTTTCCTGGAATGTTTTGTTTTAATTTTTTCCAGATCTTAAGGATACCCTTAGAATTTGGGCTAGGACTAACTCAACCCAAAAGCTAGCTCAAGAGGTGAGGAATGAGGATTGTCCAAATCTTATAACTACTTTGGTCATATCTAAAGTCGATGCAGTATCTCAACACTCTCCTTCACGCCCAAGACTAGACATTTGAATCATGCAAAAATGCAGGTGGCCCAATAACAACACACATTCTGTCTAGGACCGGACATCTAGAATGAGGAAGAATATGAGTGGCCATTGAACAGATCTAGTATAACCTCCAAAGACCGAAATCATCTCAAAATTTGGATGTTTGGGCCTAACTCAACCCAAGAGCTAGCTCAAGAGGTGAGGATAAGGCACAAATAACAAGCTTCCTAAACAAATCAAATAAACAAAATGAATAGATAACTTACAACACTATTGGCATCCCTCCCTCCACAAAGCAGAAGAAGCCCATCAGAGCGTGCACTTGCAGTTGCATACCTAGAAAACCAAATGGAAAATTTCACAAATCAACCCCACATAATGATAACTTGTACTAAAAGATAGCGAGCTTCAGAAATATAAGGTAGATCTACACTCTACAGAGTTATTTGTTTACACCTTAAAAGGTGAAAAAAATAATCGCTTGCATTGACAAAAACACATGAATAATAAGACAATCATTAAATAAATAAATAAATTAAAAAAAAATATCAATGCTAATCAAAACTGCCAAATTTAGACAAGCTTCAATTCAAACCTTACTCAAGTCTGCAGTCAAACTCTTTCAAGTTTTCACACATAAAACAAACAAGAAATTGAAGGTGAGCCTATTCTACAATCATAATGCACATAGAAAAATGAAGCAGTAACAAACTAATATACCAGATCAATTTAAAAAAAATTATTTATAGAAAAGTGTGGTGAGAAAAAGAATAGACATAGCAACATAACCAGCAGCGCAGCACCCGCCCAGACTTTGATGGGAAACTCTGCTTTGGCCGAGTGCAAGTTTTCCCCGAAACTCAAAGTTGGGGGCGGGGATGGAGTTTTATTTTTATATACGTACACTTATTCATTTTATTTTTTATTTATTAGAAATTTTAATCTCCTCTCACTAGAAAATATTATTTAAATATAATTTTATATGGGAAACTGGAGCTGTGTTTAATATAACCAGTTGATAGTTTTGTTAATGCAGCAACATGGTCACAATCTTTAGAACCTAATTCAAGAGGCCAAAGACTAAAAAGTAAACACACACTATCATGTGTTCTTAAGAACTTAAAACTGATATGTACATTGTCAACATATCAGTCTAGATAGGCAGAAATTAAGAAGATCAAAGCATACATGCATGGAGGAGGACCCTCTCCTTCTGGCTCTAACTTGCGCCATTCATATGGCTTGGCAGCTGTGTCCAATGCCCATACGTCAGCCAAAGGTCTCTTTCCTGGAAAAAAAGATGGAAGAAGTGTAGCATCCATTAAATTTGAGAGATACAAACAAGGCAAAACAAAATTAAATTAGCGTTTGGGAATTTACCAACTTACCATCATTGCCTCCAATTGCCATAAGATACCGCTGACCCACTAAAGCCATTACATGTCCATAGCGTGACCCTGGTCCGGGGCCTTGAACAGACACTCTACATAAATTCAGAACCTTCAAGATTATATAAATGTTATTGGAAACACTAAGCCATAGAAGAAAAAAACACATAGGTTAAGAGTCTAACCTATGCCATCGGGGCCATTGCTGAGTGAGATCGAGAACATGAAGGTCTTCTGCCGACAAACCAGCAGGACCAATGCCACCCTAGGTAACAAGGCAATACTCCACAAAGAATTAGGCTAATCAATTAAAGAAAAGAAAATAAATCCACCAACATTAAGATAACCTCAGAGATATCCACTCAGTGCTACCTGAATAACCACCATTGTTCCCACGGCAGTGGCCACATGGGCAGCCCTTGGTGTTGGAGGTTCTCCAAAGGGAGTTAGCCTGCATTATATTTCCCTTATAAGCACTGAAGCAAAACCTCTAATACTATAAAAACATTAATTAATGCTTAACAAAGGTGGGAAAGAATAACTTAGGTCCAAACTCACCGAGACCATTTATTAGTCAAGACATCATAACAGTGGACATCAGCCGTGGCACCAGCTAAACCTGCATTGCAAACGGGACATTAGCAGTCATGATAAATTTCAACCATAAACACTTGACACTCAATTACTAAAGCTATATAATACATGTCATTTTGTTTACAAGAGAAGTTTCATTCTATCCAATCAACATTGACTCTTCTTCCAAATAATATAACATATAAAATTTAGATAATTGTTCGGCCGATACTAACCCTCGCAGCAAGCTATGCAGACGAAACCAATTTTATATAACCAAGAATGTTTGCACCAAATCAAGCTTTCGGTATTTAGAGAGCATGGAAAAGCTTATTTAGTGTTTATTTGAGCTTATTTCGTAATAAAAACACTTCAATTGGTGTTCGAAAACAATTACACCCATAATTTATGACATGCATAACTTGTTTTCAGCAAACTTCAACAAGCACTCCATTACAACTTAGAATAAGTTCTTTGTTAAACTCCCAACAGTAACTAAATGATAAGCATTTAATTAATGCTATTAACTCGATGTGTCCTTAGTTACTATCACTGGTGTGCATCACAATTAATAGACAGCCAAGGGTATTATTCTAATTGGATAACTGAGTTTAAGAATGAAAACAAAAAGTATTTGGGGCTCGTAATGAACAAAAACATGATGCTCTTAGTTACAGAGGGTACAGAAACAATGTGGAAACAATAATTTGTTACTATTGTCAATAAATGCTGCTTATGTTCAACATTACTTAAAATGAGTACTCTTCACAGCATAAACTAAAACCAATACTTATAAAGTAAAAAGTGAGGTCCGTAGAATTCCTATACCACAAGACCAAAGATGACACATAATCGACCGAAAAATTGTACAAGAAAAGGAATGCTGGTCCGACCTCATTGTTACATTCTAGGACCCTCGCCTAAAAATTTTATCTGGTAGAAAAAGAGTTGACTGTTGACATAATATCAAGTCTTTCTGACCAAGATGTCAAAAATTCAGTCCTTGTCAGTTGCCAACGTTTCCCCCAATTCTTCATAATTAAATTAAATTTTAGCACAAGGAAAAGTGGTCTATGCATTATGCCATTATCTGCTTCAAACCTAAAGGTCTCTCTTCCTCAAAGAAATTCTAGGAACTTCACCTAAAAAAGGTTTCTTATAGAAGAAGAGTTGACTTTTGACATGGTATCAAGGCTTTATGTCCAAGAGATAGAGAATTCAGTCCTTGCCAGTTGGCACCCATTCCAACCTATTCTTCATAATAAAGTAAATTTTAGTGAAGTCAAAGGGAGCAGATAGTAACAGAAGGAACTAATAAAATGCATATTTTGGATGCATTATATTGAAAGAAGGAAAGAAAGGTAATGGAATGAAGTACTCCCTTGAATGAAGACTTCTTCAATTTATTGTTCCAACAAAAGGACAAAAAAAGTGAAGAAAATTGAAGGGTTTTTTGAATGAAATTTTATGAAGTTCCAATTATACACCAATCATAAAAGAGAAACAAAGATATAAATACTCAAATCTTCCACTTAATTGGATCAACTATCAATACACGCTTGTACTCTTCCCTGACATTAGATTTGGAATGAAGTATTTAGGAGAACATTAAAGTAGCAATTAATGAGAATAATACAAAAGAAACTAGTTTAAATTGGTTCAATGAGGTTAGCATAAGAACAACAACCGGACAATGTAAATCAAATAGAATACAATTTAATTGGAAAAAGTAAAGAAAACAAAGGAAAACTATAGAAGAAAACATTTAACAGGCTTTACTTTAATGAACTACAATTTTTGGTTTTGGATAGAGTACTACGACGTCATACAATCCATGTAGCAGATTTAGCTAAGGGAATTAGACTTTGATTGTTGCTGTTTTCAGAACTTAAACTATCCAATAAAAGAATCATCATAAATATCATTTCCACTCATTTCTGTTCAAATCCTCTCCATCCATCCAACTTAATTACGGTATTATAGAGCTTTATAATCACAAGTCCAGATTTAAATTTATCCCAATTAATTAAAGTTCAAAAGCACCTAAGACTAAAACATACCATGAAAACAAACCCTAAATATCACCAATCCATTGCCATCAATGCATTTCCATTACCTAAAACAACAATGTAATTAGGGTTTTTTGTATTCAAACAACCCTAGTAACTAATAGCTAAACAGTGACAGGAAAAAACAAATCCCCACCCACATGTGCAGCTAGCTAAAATTCAATTCAACTTTAAAATACCAATTATGCAAGGCATATAGTGTTATCAAACTAACTTTACCAAAACTCAACAACAACAAAAGTTGATTTCATGGTTAAATACATACGTATGCCAGCATTTCCAGCTGATGTAGGAGTTCCAGAAGCCGCGGAATTTCCTTCAAGTGCAGTAGCACCACCAAACAAAATCAGCCTCGGACCAATGTACCCAGGCGTCCCTTCCTCTCCGACGGCCGCCACCGCCGTCAACGTGTGACCACACCTCGGTCCCGGTCCATCGTCCTTCTTTTCTAAAATTGCATTCACCACAGTGTAATTCGGCGCCAGCCTCGGTCCGACAACCGGACTCTGCTGCACCTCACTAGCCGCTTGCTGCAGCTGCCCCTCCGCCGGAGATCCGCCGCCGGACGATGACGGAGGTTCGGTAAGATGCTCTCCCTCTACTTTAACCGGCGCCTGAGATTCAGTAGTTTGATTCTGCACGACAGGATCGTGATCGGCTTCATGTAGCATCGAGGAATCGACATCCATTTCTTCAACCCTAAGTTTGAAACAATTTCGTTAAGATCGAAGCTAGAATTCGCGGTTAATCGCATTACGAATCAACATTTTGATTCGGTTTGGGGAATCTAAACGAATTTAACGAACTCGCTTTTCTTGAATAACACGTGGAACGAATGTTCGAAACGGAATTGAAAAAACCTTTAGCTGAGATCCTTGGATTCGAAGAGAAGCAAAAAAATGAAATAGACGGGAATTTTTTAACACAGTATCGAGGGGAGAGAAAATAGTTATTAGGTTTCTCTCTCTTTCTCTCTCTTCATGTTTAAAGTTGAAACTCAGAAAAGAGAGGAAAAGAAAAAGAAGCGGTCGCAGGAAAAAAAACGGGAAAGAAGACAATCGCAAAGCCACAACGAAACATACACTCACAACCCCAAAGTGAAAAAATAATTAAAAACAAAAACTATAAAAAAAATAGGACAAACCTCGTAAGTATTTTTTTTTTTTTTTTCTCAAATAGTATATGTTGTCTATACTTATTACATATTTTAAGCAGCTAGAGATGATAAATTATGTTAAAACTTGAGCTTATGCGTGATGCTTTTTTATCTTTCCACACCGAACTATATTTACAGACAAATTTAAGTGCATTTATTTAAATATTTTTTTTGTGATTTTGAATTTTTAAATTAAATTACTTTTTTAATCTATTAATATATTTTTTAATTTTACTTTAATTTCTTAATTAATTTTTGTTTCAATTTAATTCTTTAACTATACTTTTATTTATAAATTGATCATCTTCGTTAATTTTTTATGAAAATTTTTTAAAAAAATTACTTCACTCAACTTCAAACTCATAAATTTGTGATCTATTTCAATATAAAAACCTATAAAATCAATAAAAAATTATGATCTTTAAATCTATAATTTATAAATTCAAATTCATAATCATTTTTAAAAAATAAAAAATCATCAAACTCATTTTTCTTATTATCGTAGTTTCATATGCAAACTCAACAATATACTTTATATATTTAATTTCTTTTAATTTTGTCAAAAATAGTCTTCTCAACTTTAAATATTTATGATCGAAAAAAAAAACTATATTATTTCTCTTTGACATAGTATTGTCACAAAATTCCAACAACAAAAAATTACTTTTTGATTCTAATAACATCACTACATCAATTTCTTGCCTTTAAGATTATGAATCTACACTAACTTAAATGCCGTACCAATTAATTTAGTTTCTACCAATTAATTTAGTTTCTTCTTGCTTTCATCTATCTCAATTTGTAATTACTCTCATCATCAGATATATTCATATACAATTTAAGCAATATTGGTTTAACACACTTGATTCACAAATTTAACACTTTTTAACGTTTATCTAACAAATTTTGATCAGTGTCATGTTTGTATTTTTATTTTATCTATTAAATTACAAGGGGATTCTAAAAGAGAATAATAAATTTAGGATTTTTTTTCTTTCATTTTTTTTGAGTTCGAAAGGTTATGAATTTTAAATTATTAAATTATTAATTGAAGTTTTATTGATTTTGAAGTCATATGTTTGATGCATTTTTTAGATTTTTAGATAGAAAAAAATAATAAATTAATAGATTTACGGTTTGAAGATTAGCGAGATGAAAAAGATTACAAAATGTAACTTTTTTTTCTTCATAAATTAATGGAATAATTAATTTTGATTAACAAAAATATACTTAAGACATCAAAAAGGATAAAAAATAATCAAAAGACTAAAGTGAAAAAATAAAATAAATTAAACTAAAAAAATAATTTAACTTTTTTTATAAGCAAATATAGTAAATTAGTAGTTAAATTAATTTCCTCAAATTTAAATACGTGATCTCTTTTTCATAATTTCTTATACGTTTTTTAATCCGTCAATTAAATTACTTATAAGAAAATTTTAACTTAAAATACAATTATTAAGATAAAATCACAAATCACCACATTTATAAATACAATTATGCGTCGTTCTGAAATTTGTATGCCATTATTTGAAAGATTGAAAAGTGAGATTTGATTCATTTTAAATCAAACAATTTACTTTAGAATAAATAAATAAATAATATTTACTATAATCAAGTCAATTGCCTGATACTATGTATTTGTGTATGATAAATCAGTTGTAATGTCAATTATTGATTTACTAATTTTTTATTTTATATAAGTGAAATTATAAGGAATGTGCATTTTAATAAAATAATATATTGAATTTTTTTGTTCATAATAATATTAATATTAATATAATAAAATGCAATATCTTTGTCGGGTCATGTCCCCTTCTATCATGAGTCTGAAATGACGGTGTTGTGTTTTTTTCTCTCCAGATTTTAATTTTTGCCTTTTAGTGTGAAAAATGTATTTATTCTTTTTATTTTCTGTTTAGAAAGAAAATAAAATAGGGGGGACTGAAATCATGCGATTAAGGTAGGTAGGTACGGAAGAAGTAGCACTGACGGCGCTTATATGCGCATGACGGCGTATAATGGATTGGAAATGGGGTGCGCAACGTTACACTTGCAGTTTGAAGTTGGCAAATAGATTTAGAGAATAAGTACATTTTTGTAGCTAAATGAATTTCGACTTTATGTTAGATGTATTCTTTAAGTTCATCTCCAATTCACATACATTTAAAGATTTAAATAAATTATTTGACTCCCGATATTCATGGTTTCAATTTCTTAATTTAAGACGTATTATATAAACAATTATAATATATTATTTTAAATAATTGATTGAATTAGATAATTATATAAGTTTTTTCTCTCAGCATAAATATTAAAATAAATATTATAAATGTATATTTTTATTAATTTATAATTGTTAATAATCACATTATGATATTATAAAATTAAAATCACACAATCAAATTTTTATACAATAAAAATAAATATTAAATTAAATTGAATATAAAAGTTGATCAACAATATCTAAATTATTACTAACCATCAAATAATTTTAGTCATCTTTTCTATTTATAAATCTCTTCCTCTCATCAATTATTTTTTTTCCATCTTTTTTGTTTTTCAAAACCATGAAATTGAGGTTGGAGTTCTACCACAAAAACTCCATTTTTGATAACCTTATAACTCATTCATGGAATTTAGCACTAAATCTACAAGCTTCTTTGCGTTAGGTCTATTTTGGACATATTTGCTTCACGGTCTAAGCGTCAGAATACGTGACATTTTCTTCGTCTTTTTCACTTTTCTTATACATGCAACAACAAAATTAGATACTTTTTGAGACATTATTTTATAATTCTTTTTTTTTTGTATTTTTCATAATATATTTTCATATTCTAAATCGTTATTTTGAATTTATTTATATTTTTATAATCAATTACACAGAACAACTTATGCTTCTGTATTTTTTATTTTTTTTGTATGTTTTGAGTGTAGAGTTTTAATTTGAAGGATTCAATTTGATTCAGAAAAATAAAAATGATGACCTTACTTTTTTTTGGATTTAATAAAATTAGTGGTATATTTCTCATTTTTTATGTTTCAATGTTATGATTTGTTTTTGTTGGTAGATAAAAAAAGATGATATTTTTGTTTGTAAATTAGAAGATAAATTTTAATAATTTTTTTTGTTCCTTTGATGCAATTTCATTAATTTTTTATTAGTAAATAAAAAGATGAAGATAATTGTTTTTTGGTTCTGTTTTTTGTTGATAAATAAAAAGAAGAGCAAAAAATTATAAAAAACAGTAGAAGTGGAAAGTATATATGAATCTAAAATATTGAATCAAAATTTTCCTCTTTTTTTTCATATCTAATAGAATAATCCTAATTTTTCTAGTAAAATTATACTACCAACGGAAGAAAAGAAAGAATCCAAAAGTTATCATATTAGAAAGCACTCTAACTTTGATTCAAGATAAATTTGTAACATATAAAAGAATAAATAATTTTTATTTATTTATCCACATTCTTCTTGTTCTTGTTCGTAGGATATTATAAATTTCAATTTTTCTAAAAAAAAAATCTACCGGTGAGAAGGTGGAGTTAAAAATAAAATTTAAACAAAAATATAGTAGTTTACTAAAACATAATTATAAACTTCAAAATGATTTCATTAAAATTTGTATTAGGTCTCGTATTTTGAATTGATCAATTTAATACAAAATCTTCGTGTAACCTATATGCCTTCCTCCTGTGCGTGTTCATTTTTTTCTTCACCGATAAATATGGTTTAAGGTTAATTTTTTGTTGTATGGAATATCATCTTCTAAATAATTTTTCTTCTCCTTTGTGTTTTTTTATGATTTTGTGGACTTAGTTCGATATTATTTTGATTTTCTGCCTTGTTCTAATGTTAGTTTGGTATTGTTGATTTTGTCGTCTTAAAATAGTTGTTAAAAATATTTGTAAAAAAATCAAGTACATTCACAATTAGTTTTGAATGAATTGTGATACATTAATTGATATATGATTTAAATTGTAATATACTATCGACGAGAGTTAGAATATTTTGACAAATTTTGCGTTAAGTTCGATATAAACTTGTAAGATTGTTATAATTTGGCCTAATAGTGTTGCATCTTTTTTGATAAAGAAAAGTATAAAGAGACACATGTAAACAATTGGATCTTCAACATTAAATTATTAGTATTGTTTAGAGAACTTTAATGTTTATAATGGGGCGTCTGGAAAGACAAAGTAAATAATATTTACTTTAGTGGATTAAGTATCTGACTTCTTAGATAAAATATATATGTAAAGGATGATTAAATCTAGTAACAGTTGTTGCAAATTAAGATAAGTATTTTTCTTATCCACTATATATTTATTTTTAGATTTAATTGTAGTTTTTGTTTCACTGTTACTACTAATTCACTGAATTAGTCAATCTTTTAATTTTTTTCAATTAAAAAAATGATAATTTAACATATTTTAAATTATATGACATACAATTTTATGACACATAACTATCTAATTACATTAATTATTTATGTCATTAATTAAATTAAAAATATGAAAAAATTAAAATTGAAAATTAAATTTGTATGAATATTTATTTCAAGTGTTAATCATTCCATATTATCGTATACTTCGTCTTTAAAATATTTCATATCATTATTTTTTAGTTAAAAAATTAGATAAATAAATAGAATTTATTGACTTTTAAAATAGAGAGATCAATTTAGTAAATCAATACCAATATAAAATTAAGACAACAATTAAACTTTATTTTTATTTTTAAATTATATATGTCTTATCTTATATCTTTTGTTCGGTGTTTGTATTTAATTGAAAAATAAGTTTTTGATAAAAAAAATTATTCGAGAGAACAACAAAATTTAAAAAATAGTTAACACAATTAAACCACACTATTTTGTATTTTCCAAGTCCTTTAGAGACTAAAATAGACAACGTCATATTCGAGTTTGACTTGAAGATTGTAGTTGACAACTTTAACCATCTTCAATTTGATTTCTCTTATTTTCATTTTCACTGTCAAAGATTGTATTGCTTTTGCTTCGGTGGTTTGCCAACACTCGTTGGCATAATTTATTAGGAGACAAACCATTGCACTGACTCATCAACTACATATATGGCTAATACTCAAGTTTATGATATTATTCCAATTTGTATTGAACATGCAATTGCCAGGGATATGACGAGTTTGTTTTCTTTAACAAAAAAAAAAATCGGAATCTCAAAATTCTGCATAAAACAGCCCTATTTAATGCTCTTACATAATACTAATAATTAAATATAAGTTGATTAACCCAATTAAAAAAGTTGTCCAACTTTGTTGGAGTAATACTGAAGTTTATTTTAAAATAATTAACTAACTTTTTTTATTCTAAAAAATATTCAGTCATTCAATAGAATACGTAAAAAGTAATACAATTTCAAATCATTAAATGAATTTATAGTATATTAAAATTAATATGTAAATTTAAACCAAATAAATATTTTAATCAAATAAAAAAATTAAATAATGTCCGACTATAATAACAAATAAAATAATATTGCACTCAAACGACGAAATTACGAAATGATGCAAAATAAATATTAAATATATATAAAAATTACTTATTATCTAGATAATAAAAAAGAAAAACGATGTAGATGAATTATTCTAGAAAAAAAAAACGAAGAACTTATTTCTCTTATTTTCATACCATCTCATATTATGATATTTAACATATTTAAATTGATTTTTAAATTGATTAATTCAAATATATATTTTAATTTGAACTCGTTAATTTTATATTTTTTTAAATATAAATTTGAATTAATCAATTTTAACATGTCAAAAATCTGAATAAGAGATTTTTTAAAAGATGAGAGAGAAGAAGCTCTCAAAAGAGAAAATTTTAGAATGTACTCCCATACTTTATACAATTTACATATTTGATATTTTTTTCTAAATAATTATTTCCTATCCACTAAATTCAACTTGTATTTTAACAAACATAAAAAGTAATTATGAAAAACTTAAAAAAATTCTGAAACACAAATGTTTCTACAAATTTCGTGTCCATATAGTTTTTAAAGTTTTCTAAAACAAGAATAACATAAAGTTTGAGGTTTTTTTCTGTAAAAAAAAAGGTAAAATTGGTGGGCATGGGGTAAATTTTTTCTCAAAAGAATGATCTGTCTTCGGACGGAGCCCAATGATAACAGTTGGGCCAAGATAACAACAGCATTAAGGCCCAATAGATATTAAATGCGGTGTCACGTGCAATGCAAAGTGTATCTGTGGAGTGCGAGGAAGCGAAAGGGATAACAGAAGTTGAAAGCTAAGAACAGAATAAACACACCACAACACATTATAGATTGTTTTGTTTCCTTTTCCCTAACGTTACGAAACGCAACATTGTCTCCAACATACATGCTAGTATATATAAGGTCGAAGCCTCTCTTACGTTGCTTCAGATTATTGCCATTTTGTTTATTTAATTAATGGTTGATGCGTTTTTATTGGGATGGGAGCTCAGAAGAGCATCCATGCTGGCAAAGGTTACCTAGAAATATCTTTATCTTTTTTTGAGTGTTTTTTTTTTTGTTTCATCCTTCAATTGCAAAAACCTTTTTCTGAGTGTTTTTGTTTTGTTCTTATGTGTATGGTTTTACAGCAAAGATTGATGTTAATGTTGATTTTACTCACAAGCTATGTGCTTCTTTGATGCTCCCTACTTTCAGGTTTCAGTTCAATTCATTTTTCTCCACCAAATTTCCTTCATTTGTTAATCTATTTAATCGATTGTATATTTTTTTATACTAATGAATATGTAATGGATTGTTATTTTTGTATTTTTCTCTAACAGGAATGCTGGCAATCCTCTTTCACTAGTAATTGGGAGGTAATATTCTCAGGTTGTTTTGATTGAGTTGTCATCTATGAAGAACAAATAGTGATAGGAACGCCAAACATAATAATTTGAGAATTAATTAATTTAATGTAATCAATGTATGGGTATCCTGTGATTAGAAGTGCCGGTGCTACGCATAGTATCATTTTATACAAGTGGAGTATTGGATGGATCTGTATGAGGAAATTGAAATAACTTTGTCTTGTGCATTGGGTTGTTGAGGGTATTGTTCTATCAGTATATATCAGTTTTACATTAGATGAGGGACCTCTATTTTTTCATATCATACCATTAATTTCAAAATATACTTACAAAAGTGAAGTCATGTGATAAAATACTTGATTTTTATTGAATGTCAGTGGAAACGGGTTTGTTTCCACTACTAGTGTATATCTTTTAAATCCGAATGAATAACTGTTAAACTTTTATTTTGTTTTCCTGATCAGTCTTTGCATTAAACACCCAAACTTATTTGGTGGAAGTGAGAAGCTTGATCTTTCATGGGACAAGGGTCTGTATGATTCGAATATCTTTGTCGCCTATAGAAGGCCACGGCAAGAACGGCTTGCTCATCAGTCTTTTGTAGTGCAGGTTCGTTTTGTTTATCATTTTATTTTATGGTATAAGTCTATAAGAGAATATGCAAGTCAATTTGTGCAATAAACTTATGTTTCAATGGATTTTTCTTTGTGGCAATTAGAGGACTTCAAGAAAAATTGAAATAATTTAATATGTGAAAACTGAATTGCACAATTTGAGCAAAACTTTGTAGCGAACTATTAAATTCTATTTGTGGTCATATTTTATTTATTTTCTCTTTGCAGCATTCTCTTTCACCAGAGATTGGAATCCATGGTGTACCTATAAACAATTTCTCCCGCTCGGGAAGTGGAGGTGTAAATTTATCTAGATTATCAGTTGGGATGGACCTGAAGGAACCTATGAGTTCAAAGTGGAGCAGCACAACGAGCATAAAATTTGAGGTTCAGACAGTCTTTTCGCGAATCTAACATAATATTGAAGCCTAGTTTGCATTTTCTCTGCATTACATTACTCTTGTTTTGGTTATATATGCAAAGTAGAAAGTAGAAACTAACTTGTTAAACCACCTTGCAGCATGTTCGTCCATTGAACGATGATGGACGCAGTATAAGTAGGGATTGTGACGGGTTTCCTTTGACTTGCAGGTAACCAAGGATTTTAGTATGAGTTTTCAAAATGTCTATCTGATTTTCATATTGTGATGATGTACATTGCTTATTGCAGTGGCAGTCCACATGACAGTATGGTAGTGTTAAAGCAAGAGTCTCGATTCGCAAAGGCAAATGATCGTAGCTTTTTTCATGTAATGACTTATATTTTTTATTTCCAGTTTCCTTCCTTGTTCCTATTTATATGGTTGTGAATCAATTAGTTGTGTATGTGAATTTATCAAAAAAGAAATAGTCGTTCCACTGACTGAATGCATGACCTTTCCAGTTTAATCTTCAAATAGAGCAAGGTATTCCAGTTCTTTCTAAGTGGATAATTTTCAACCGATTTAAATTTGTTGCTTCGAAAGGAATCAAACTTGGACCAGCACTTCTCTTGACGAGGTTGGTAATTTCTGACTTTAGAGACATGAAAGAACAAATACTAATTTCTATAAGAGAAACAATACTATGGACGTAGGAACTAAATTAGAATACATTAGTGCTTAGGTTCAGGTATACAACATATTGACACAAACTTTACTACTTCATGAGTCCTAATTTCAACCTGAAATCCAGTTACACTATTTTCATTTTCTCTTGTGGTTTGACAAACATTTAACTGTGTGATTATATATTTTTATTACCATTGTCCTTACCTTTTCTTCTGACAGACTTACAGGTGGTTCAATTGTCGGGGACATGGCTCCTTACCAAGCATTTTCCATTGGGGGGCTTGGGAGTGTCCGAGGGTATGGTGAAGGAGCAGTGGGATCAGGGAGATCATGTCTGGTGGCTAATAGCGAACTGACTCTCCCTCTGGTATGTGATAGTTTTATAAACAACAATCCTATAATGTGAAATTGGATGATTTGGGAGATTATGTCTGGTTAGTGGTTTTGATGAATGTTCAGCACATGAGAAAATATAAATCCCCATGTGGAAAGAGGTTGACAGGATTAGGATATCATATGCTTATGTTTGATTTATGTTACATGCAGTAGTTTATTCACCATCCTCTCTAGTCTCTAGTTTATGCTTTGCTCATAGAATTGCTGGCTTTAGATTAAAATTCAAGGCCTATTGTATTCACATATTTTTAATTTTAATACATTCATTGTTAAATTAAAATGCATAGTGCTAAATTAACTGATGTCTTCTTTACTACAGAATAATATGTTGGAAGGCGCAATTTTCATGGATTGTGGAACAGACTTGCGGTCTGGTCATCTTGTACCTGGTGAGTAATATAATTTTGCTCAAATTCATTGCAAATTTTCTCCATACTGTTTATTTATTAGAATTGTTCTCTTTGCTGGTTATGTTGCTAACCTTTACATCAAAAAAAATTCAGCACTACTAGTTATGTTATGTTAATTTTTGGTTCTGCTGAGGAGACTTAAACTGCCTAAATATTTTGGTACCCCTGAATAACTTATTTGTTCAGTTAAGCACGTTCTAGAGATACTGATATTTCTTCAAAGAATTTCTTATTTCCTGCTTGCTAAATCTAAACACAGCACCAAAGATGAAATTTCATTGAATTTCTCTATGTAGCCTCTTGTTTTTATAGTCTTGAATCTTGATTGATTAATCCAGAAAGAAATCTATCTATTTCTGTCAAAAACAGTGATCTTTTAAGACAGTAATATTGAAAAAAAACCAAGTGAAAATTGTTGTAGTGCTTTGTGTTCGGGAATATCTTGTTAACAAAAAAACACTAAGCATAAATTAAGTTATGGTAAGAAACATTCATTTGAGGCCTTATATATATTATTACACTATGTGTTTTCGTGCCTAGAACTGACATATGCAAGCGCATGCATAAAACTCCATTCTATTGGATTTGATGGAATAAGGTAGCTCAGGGTGCCAATGCAGTCCTTTTACTGTATAAATGACTCTTATTCTGTCCCTCCAGTAGTAGGAGGTAGTCTCTAGGAACCTTTTTTGCAATAATATAAGAGCTATACTCACAAGAAACCCCGAACTAGACCATAAAAAATGTTCCTCATTATTTAGAGTTTCAAAGTTTTATGATGAAATGGGTAACCTGTAGTTTTTGGTACAAACATATAAATTTAGACATACAAAAGCATATGCTTGATTGCAACAAATGACCCAACATTTACTAGCATATTTCAATCACACTTTAGTATGTTACATTGACAGTTTTTTTTCTTCTTTGTTTTGATTTTTACTCTTAAATTGATCTATATGATCATGTTTGCTGGGCTCGCTCAATTCACATTATGTAGTAGTCTTTATTCCAGAACCATATCAAATGTGCTCTCATGCTGTTTATATATCTCTTGAAAATCCAGGAAATCCAGCTTTAAGGCAAGGTAAACCAGGATCTGGTGTTGGATTGGGATATGGACTTAGATTTAAATCACAGTTTGGTCATTTTCAAGTTGATTATGCTATTAATGCATTTAAGCAGAGGACTCTCTATTTTGGCCTCAGCAACCTTGCTTCATGACATCTATGATGGTTGCAGCCAGAAACTCTTGTGCATTGCATTTCTTGTAGTTTATGATCCAATCATAAAGTCCTATAGAAGATGCAATGATAAAGCTACAGATGCTGCTATATTTTGTCATCAATTCATAGCGATATGAAATGCATTCTCTTTGTTTCTAACTCCGCGCTATATTTTGCATGCGGAGAGAGAGAGAAATAGTTACTGTATATTTTTTTCTTAGAATTCACAGTTGTTGGAAAATTTTCTTGGCATTTTCATAAAGGTTTTTGTCTACGGTAAATGTGTGCAAGTAGATGGAATTTTTGTTGTAAATTACTTGCAACCTATAGGAGATAGGATTGTACTCTATTAACTTTGTAATCAAGCTAGGAAGGAAAATAGACCATGATCAAGTGAAAATCACAAGTCCAAAAACTAAACATTTATCAATGAATTAAGAGGCGTAAAAAATAAACAGTGACAAATCACAAGAACAATCAAAATTCCAAAACAAACAAAACACAGGCAAAGGTTGGAATTTTTTTAAATAATGTTATGTCAGAAATTCTGATTATATAAAATATTGTCAAATTTTTCTTTTTTAGGATTTTTTATCTATTATGTAGACAAGGTGGTAATTACTATTTGAAACTCATATACAAGCTCCAGATTTGAATCCAAGACAAGCTGTAGAATATAAACAACTAACAAGAAACCCATGCTATTACATGGGTAACACTTCATTGGTATTTTATTTATGTTTTATTTAAATTTTAAAAAATAAATTATTTTATGTATTAATGATAAATATACTTACAAATATTTGCTTAGTGTTTTTCTATGTATAATTTATAAATATTCATAATGATAGATATTTATCTAATGATTTTTTAAATAATGACAATTTTTATCTCGGTGATTTTTTATATTTATTATTAATAAATATTTATTTTATATTTTTTAAACATCAATTATAAATATCTATTTAGTATTATTTTAATACTAGTATCATATTTTGTATAAGAGTGATAAATAAAAAATGAAAATGTAAGTTTTGTTGTTCAGAATGTAAATGAAATTTTGTAGGGATATATAACTTATGTAGTATTCAATTAGTGATAAATATGTATTTTGTGTTCTTTTATGTATTAGTGTAGCATATTTGTCTAATATTTGTCTCGTGTTTTTCTTTATGTATCAAAAATATTATCAAGTAGTTTGCGCGTGTATGTATCACTTACAAATATTTATTTGTTATTTCTTATGTATGGTTTGTAAATATGTATCAATTGTCATATATTTTTTTTATATATCGATAATAAATATTTATTTTGTAATTTTTTAATAATAAATATTCATCCTATATTTTTTAAGTGTCAATTATAAATATTTATTTTAATATTTGTCTCATACTTTATATT
>JBBPBS010001143.1:5547987-5589585 GCA_037974835.1 Cicer judaicum | reverse complement strand
AAAAAAAAATACAATTAATGTTTCTAGTGATTTCATACAATAAAATACTTGTTGAAATAAAATACATTTTTTGAAATAAAATACATTGAAATAAAGTATTTTTTTTAATTAGAGGAGTTTTTTTTAGTTAATTAAAGAATAATTAATTATATAAATGATGGTTACGTAACTATTGTAAAAATAAAATATAATTTTAAATTTTAAATATAATTATTTTTGCGTCTCTTATTAATGATCCAATAATAATGTATTTTAATTAGTATGTAACTTTTGTTATATTGGTAATAGCGATAAGAAAAGAATATGTAACTTTTCTTGTATTCATAATAGATATCTCTTAAAAATAGCGATTTAAAAGAATAGGCGCCACTCAAATATTAACTATTATAATACCAAGGCCCAAGCTATAGTTTTCCTGTCTTCGGACTCTTTATATTTTTCATCTCTTTTATTTATATAGCGTTTGATTACTAGCAAGATTGCATAGGAAACATGAATACTTACTTAGGTTTCTTAATAAAATAAAATTTCCTACACTATTTTTCGACTGATACATTTTATACTCATGAAATGAAGGCAAAATTAATACAACCTCAATTCTAAGTATGAGTTTTATAGCAGTATATTTTATGTGACAGATAGAATAATCGGTACGTTAAGAAAAATTGAGTGAGTTCTAAGCATTAAAAGTAATATAGTGTAACTTAGGCTAAATACCATCCGTGGTCCCTTAACTTAATTTTAATTAACGTTTTAGTTTTTTATATTTTTTTTTTGATTTAGTCATTTATTATAATTTTAAGTGACAATTTGATCTTTTATGTTTTAAAATGTCAACAATGTTATCCTTATTTTTTTGCAAAATTTCAAAAAATTCATCAAAAATTTCAAACAAAACCCATAAAATTAATTATCATCCTCAATATAATGCAATTTCATCAAATTCATAACTTAAATCTTTAAATAAACTCACAATTTCATCTCTAACAACATCAAATAAAGAATGACAAATATGAGTTTATTTGAATATTTGAGCTACAAATTTGAGGAGGTTTATTTTATATTAAAGAATATAACTAAATTTATAGGTTTTGTTTGAAAATTTTGATGATTTTTTGTAAAAAAAATAATAATATTGTTAACATTTTAAAACATAAAAGATCAAATTGTTACTTAAAATTAAAATACTTTTGCATTGTAAAATGATATAGAATACTCAATTTCAATTGATAAATTCAAAAAGACTCTATACAATTATATATATATATATATATATATATATATATATATATATATATATATATGTATATTCCTTTTAGATCTTTTAAAAATTTCGTTAATTTTAAGAAACAAATCGACAGCATATTCCACCAACTATTCATCTGAGTGATTTTTCCTATTGATCCCAAACTATTCTTGCTATCATGCAAATTAAGAAAAAACTATTATATATATAGCATAAATAGAAGCAATTTCAAAAGTAACTATTAACTTTGATAGGATTTTTGTATTGTTTAAATTGCCCTTAACAACCCAATTCTTTTCAAATTTATGTTTTAAAACACACGGCATAAATATTAAAACTATAATTTGATAAGTTCAGGTAGCATAAATAAGTGAAATCAAATAGAATGAATATTACACAATAAAATATACTCCCTTCGTCAAATATTAGAAGATATTTTAGCAAAAATAATTTATCTCATTTTATATGTGGTTATAAAATATCGGTAAAGTATTAATTATTTTTTTTCTCTAATGACTGATTATTATTAATCTCTACCTTTCAATTCTTGTAATTAATACAAGACAAGGGTAGGTTGGTACAGTCAATTTTTATGAAGCTCGTGATATTGATTGTATTAACTAATTCATTTCAAAAAATTGTATTAGTGAGCCAAAACCTTAAAAAATTTAATTTATGGGTGACATTAAAAAATTCCAACTTGAAAAGAACATGTCAAACCAACTTGAACCTTGATCTTCCTCCCTCCTTTATATTTTAATTTTTAAACGTTAAATAAATAATATTTCTACATATACATTTAGGTGACATGGCATACCCATCTAGCATGTAAGTCGGACTTTAACTAATAGTTTAAATGAAAAGGACAAACTTGCATTAGGATGTAAGTTAAGAGACTAAAATGATAAATTTTAGAGTTTTGTTTGTTTGTGTGTTTTTGATACATGTTTAAGATTTTTTTTTAAATGAATAGTCTAATATATAATTATATAATATTTCAATCGTACTCTTTTTATTCTTATAAATATTTTATAATTTGTTTAATTTAAAAATAAAAAACAAGTATTTCCTCCATATTCAAAATCTCCATCCTAAACATATTTTAATTATATATAATAGAAGAAGTAGAGAGATGAATATAATTGAGTCTATTTATATTATATATAGAGAGGGTGATGATTTGTTGAGTCTCCTTACTCCGATTAAAAACTAAATATAAATGATAAATTTAATTAATTCAACCTTCAAATAAAAAATTCTTATTGAATAAATCTATTCTATAATTTTATATAACAAAAATTAAACATATTTAATACTTTATTAAATAATTTTAAATGAACATATACTAAACTTTAAAAAAAAATATAAGTATATATCAATGACTAGATTAGATATTTTAGATTTATATAAAATTCTGTGTGTTTGATCATTAATATATTATGTCAATAATTAATAATTAAATTAGTGAAATTTTTTATATAAAATTTATCCGTATATAAGTGAGAATTTGTCTCTAGAAAATTTTTGCTACAAATAACTTTGTTTAATAACTCAATATAAATAATAATTTTTATTAATCCAGCCGTCAAATCAAAAGTTTTTATTGAATAAATTACTTTACTATTTTTTATAAAATTTTAAAAGTATTTTATACTTTATTAACCAATTTCAAATGAACTCATAATAAACTTTAAAAAATATATACATAGCTAGGAATTTTAAATTTATATGAAATTTTGTGTGTTTGATCAATAACATATTATGAGAATAACTAACATTTAGATTTATAAAATAATTCATTGATATTAAGTTAGTGACCAGATTTACATCATATATTAGGCACGAATGATAGACAATTGAAAATAATAGTATTCCTTTCGTCTCATAATAACTAATAACCAATTCATTTAAATATTTCACACATGTTAATGTTAAGAAAAATAGTATAAATAAAAAGAATACTACTTATACCAAATTATTGTTTGTTAGTTGGTGTATATTAATGTCATAAATATACAATAAAATATATTATATTAAAAGTGATGTAAATAATATTAATTAAAAAGTACAATTGAAAAATATGTATTAAAAATTGAAACTATCATTCATTTTGGAGCAGACATCTGCAATCAATTTAAGAAAACATAACATTCCTAAAACTATAATATTGCCCTAATTAAATTTTTGATTAAAGCCCTAAATTAATTCTCATGTTTGACCACTTAAAATTGTATTTCTCTATTAATTGTGACAATATAATAACTGCCCTCTAAAATGACATTTTACATAATCCTATTATTCAAAAGAAGTGCATTTTTCCGCCAAAATTGAGAGCAAATGAATCACAAAAATGTCTTTTTATTTTCATTCAACAACAAATAAGACAAGTCATAAAAATAAATTGGTTATTTAATGTCAGACTTAAGTTTGTTGATTATATTTTGGATTCTTACATATCGGTGCATAATTTTAACCTTTACATGTTGTTATTGTCTTATATGTGTACTATTTACTATTGATGGTGATTTCTTCAAGAATTCTAATATGGTGGCGATTGGTTCTATATCATTCTTTTCAATGTTTTTGTTCTCATTCTAGGTGTTTTTTTTTGCAAGCGTTACTCATCTTTCATTGTTTGTATTTTGTATATGATTTTTTATTTATTTTCCTTCCATTGTTTATTGGTACTATTTACTCATCTTCTCTTTGGACATAAACTTTTTCTGTTAATTTTGGATCCACCACTTATTTGATTTAATGTTTATGTCAACATCAACCCATACCTTATGTTTAACTTTGCATTTTTAAAAACATTTTTGTTCTCTTCTCAATCATTCGCATGAGTGAGCAGCGGATAATTTTTATAATATAATGTGTAGTTGTAATTATATTTTGAAGACATATTCAATTAAGCGTGTAGAACTATTTGTATCTATTAATTAAAAATGTTGATTACATATTTATTGGTGAAATCTAGACAACTTGGTTGTGGAAAATAATTGACTTTTTATTTATATTTGATGCAAGCAATAGCAGATGCAAACCCAATAAATTGTGTTAGGTTTTGGTAAAAAGAAGAAATGAGTCATAGAAGTGCATGAAGGATGCAAATATTGGTTCAAATGTTATGCAAGTGTAGTTGTCTAAAGACTAGGCAAATACAGGGTGAAGATGTTGAATTAGTTGGGACTACGGGTTGGGATTGTTTACCTTTCAATCCTCTACCTTTAGTAATTTTGTTTCTATCTCTCTCATAATCCATCATTATCTCTCATCTAAATAATTTTTATTTATTTAATTTAATTACTAATTTATCCTCTAAATACACTAAAGTTACCAAAGTTACCAACCACCAAAGTTAGAGAATCCATTTCCTTGAGACTACTGCTACCGTCTTTAGTTGTGTTTTATATTATAAATCATAAATTTTTATCATGTGTGGAGACATCTCCGTCTAATACTTGCTCCATTATCGTTGAATTTTAAAACACAACTTTAATTAAAATGATATCATAAACATAAATTATGATAACTACAGACTTTAGGTAAATTGGTACATGTTACATATTGATGTTTATTTACATAATTTGCCATATACAAGAAAAAATTGCAGGGGAATTTAAATTATCAATTCAATTTTAGTGATTAAAATTATTTTTTAATCCCACTACAACGCACTTTCTAACATAATCTTGCAAGGAACCAATCAAAGACTAGTATTTAGGTGATGGTTTAAAAGAATTTCAATTATAGAAAAAAAAAATATGCGGCAAGTGTTCAACATTAATTATAATTTATTATAATTTTAGAGATAAGTAAATCAATTTAATATATGGGATGAATGTTAAATATTAAAAATCATAACATAAATATTTTATATAAAAAAAATGCAAGATGCATGTCAAATTCAATTGTTAGTGCTAAACATAAAAAATTCTGAGACATATATTTGTCATTGATAAATATTAAAAAAAATATAAAATAAATATTTATAATTGATATATAAAAAATAATATTAAATAAATATTTGATAATAAATATAAAAAAATCACTTGACAAACTTTTTCGACTCAAATAAAAAATACAGATAAATATTTATATTCGATAAATACTAAAAAATAATATAATCAAATTTTTTTTGTCGATACATGAAAAAATATGACATACATATTTGACACAAATAAATATTTAAAATATTACAAAATATTAATTGCAATATTTAGTGTCCTGTTGATCAAATACATTTTCCTTAAAGTTGCACGAAAATAAAATTCTACAACTTATTATCTTTTTCAATTTTAGTCGATCAGTAATTATGATAAATTAAATCTTTTTATCTATAACATAAGTAGCATAAATGAAAAATATCGTAACATCCTCCGCACAAATATTTTATTAGTTTTTTTACAAAAGTCAATTATTGTGAAAGAGAACAACTATTATGTTTTTAGCGGCAGCCGGCCGTGCCTAGAGCCAGAGTATTCACAGCAACTACCACAACTCAAACAATCGTAAGTAATGAGCTAATGGCCCCATTTTAAAACTACAACTCAAACAAGCAAGCAACTTACCAAACAAACTCTTATGCTATTATTATCACTTATCAGCATATCAAACCTTGTAATAAATAAAGAAAGAAAAAAAAAGACCTCAACAAAATATTGGTTGATGAAGGACTAAAGTGGTCCACTGTAGACTATTTCTTTTTACCATCTTTTTAGGGAAATCAGTTTTAACTGCTTATTATAGAAATTCACCCAATTGGGTGTCTTTCAAAACATCAATCAATGTGATTGATGCTAAACCACCTAGATGTTCCATTGCTTAAACCTGAAGCCATCATTTTTCACACACCCATGAAACCTTTCAATCTACTCCTTCCCTTACTTACCTTACATGTTAGCTACAGAGCCATTCTAGATTCACTCTCCATCTAATCCTATTCTTATCATTTCCATACACCAACCTTATATATGCTTCTATAATAATGTAATAGTCTATAAAAGTAAAAATAAACATCTATACAATTTGACCACCGATTGTATGAAATGTGGCATGGGCTAAGCACAAGTTCAGCCAATTGGGCTGAAGTCCAGTCTGAAACAAATGTGTTTGATAATATAATCAAGAAAAAACACAAGAAACGTGGAAACCAACTGTGTTCGTGTTGGCCTATGTGGTCCCTCCTCTGTTTGGCAAGTGAAACAAAGTGGACTGCGACTTTCCTTGCCCTTACCATACAACAGTGACATTGTCGTACTGCGGGCCCCGTCTCCTGTTGAGAGTAAAAAACAAGATGGATCACCGACAACTTCAAAATCTTGTCGCCACTTGCACGGTAACCAAGCTTATCCGTGACGATCATCGCTTAAAAATAGTTATATTTTTTCACCTTTTTGTATCTTTAAATAAAACATGAACGAATTTTATCGATTAGGTATACTATTAGTATTAGCTGTTATCAAAAGATGTACCAATAACGAAATTGATTGACTCCTTTAAAATAAATATAATAAAGTAAGCAAATCAAAATTTAAGATTATAACCACTACCGATAATTGACCATCCATGTACATATAATTTCAATCATTTATGTTGATAAATACATGTTATCAACTATTTATTTTGTTATGAATAATTAATATTATTAACTTTATACTCTAAAGAGAAATAAAATAATTCAATTTAGAGTAATCTAATCCCACACTCATGTATATTCAAACTCGTTCAGAAATCTCCTGTACAATGAACATAGTTCGATGGCTACAGCTTAGTACATATCACCATGATAATAAAATTAATATATAGTCAAAATCAGTACGCTCGAATAAATAATAATATATTGCTACCTCAAGGAAAGGAATCTGATACTACTGCACACACATTATGCAATATGATTTACAATTTTCTTTCATATTGTCCAATACAATAAAATTAATGCCATTACCAGATACTTTCCAGTTTCCACAAAGGAAAAGGAATAGCATGTGTAAACAGAAAGACCCAAAAAGAAGAAAAGCAAAAGGAGAAGGAGAAGGGGGGCCAATAGAATTAAGAACCAGAAAAGGAAAATAGCAAAGATGCAAAAAGGATAAATTGCAGAATGCACAAGCAATTGCCCACATTTGGACAGTTTTTTTTTTTTTTATATATCACTGCAGTCACTGTTGCCTCATGTTTAGGCAACAGCTCATGTTTGTTCCAAAAGAAGTACACCTTGGGAGCTTCTTACTTACCAATATGTTTACACGCTTCATATGTACAAAAAACCAACAGAAGACAAAAACTACCTAAACAATCTTCTATGGCAATTACTTAAAAGCACTTGCACCAACTAAATACACTTGATTAGAAAAGTACCTGCCTCACTTTTTTAACTCATGCAGGTATATATACTTATCTCTCTTTGTTTTCTCTTTTGACTTTGATTTGATTCATCATTAATGATAACTGAGTCTCTCCATCAGAGTTTCAGGTATACAGGTTGTGAGTCGAACATTGCCTCTTCAAACTGTACACCCCATCAAGCTATAGCCACAGCAACATCAAGCAATATCATCTCGCCATAAATATCTTCAATGACCTTTTGCATCTGCTCAAATTCAATTGACAAAATGTTAGCTCGACATCAGAATCTGATTAAAGAAACTAACGGGAAAAAAAAAATTAACCACACCAGGACTGGCAAGTTTTGTGATCAGTTTGTACTTTGCACAAATTAGCAAACACTAATAGGTCAAATGTATAAAAATATTCCAATAGGCAGATAGGAAATTCCACTATCCACAAGCATAATATACTTAAGCTTAGGCCTTTAGGCTCCCCCAATATCCACCATCCACTCTAGTTTTTTCTTTTGGTATTAAGAGATGCAGGTGAATTGGTCCCAAAAAACTCACCAAGATTGGGACATGCCACACCTCAAACTGCACTACAGGCGGTAGTTACAGATTATCCATCATCGAATTCTTGACATCGACAATAGGATTTGAACTCACATCCTCTTCGAATATGAGTACTTAACCATCAAACAAATCAACCTCAGTTAGCATTTACTCTAGTTTTCACCACAAAAAGAAGACAAACACAAACAGCAATTATACGCTCCATAATCAGTAAAAGAACTTTATTCCAAGTAATCACAAATGCACTTTATACACACCCAAACCACACATTAAGCAACAGCTCCAAATCCCTCCAAAATTATCTACCCTCAAATGTCAAAATCTCAAATTGCATTTAATTCCAACTAGCAAAAAGCAAGTAAACAAACAAACACCTAAAAAATATCAAGTAACATTTCCAACATAGTTATAACCTCAAAAACTTCTGATCCATTGATTACATTCAATTAATTTATTTTCTCAAAATATTACCAATATCAGCGAGTTAGTTAATATCGTGTCCGAGCCTTGCTTCATAGGATACAACAAGAGCATCAAGCCCAGATTCCAACATAAAAAACACCAAATAAAGTTCCAAAATTTTCCCATATACAATTGTATCCATCACAGAAAAAAAAATCAAAATAACATCATAATAATCATATCATAACAACAACATACCAAGTCAAGATCTTCAAATTTCCCCAAAAAAATTTCAGTCCTTGAAAATAACAGATTTGGCAATGTGCATCAAGGGTTCCAAGCAATCAGGAACAAATTTCCTCGCAAACAAATAAGACTCAGAGTGATTCGATTCACGCAGCCGGAGAATAAGCTCCGGCGAAACCTCGTCCGGTCGATACGTATAAGGATGACCATTAACAGTTCCAGTCCAATTAACCCTCGTTAACGTATAACTAGTAACACCATCAGGATCCGCCATTGACAACAAAGTCGGAAAATAATGTTCCTCAGGGTAACATTCATCATCACGATAACAAGGAACCTTAAATTTCCTCCACAACATTCTATCTTTAACAACAACCAAAGCGTGTTTTCGCGTTAGGGTAAAAAACTGAGATCCAACGCGAAATTTGTCAAACGGAATTTCCGGCATCATCGCATAGCGACCCCTAGCGATGTATCGTTTCCATAATTTCGGTGCATTGGAGATGATTTCAACGAAGCTTTTGTATTTGAGACGAACACCGAATTGCGTTGATTCAGAATCGGTTAAATCGAAGGTTGGTGAGAGAAAAAGCGAACGGTAGGTGTAGGAAAAAGAGTGGAGAGGAATACAGTATTGCGAGAGAACAATGAAATACGCATTTGAAGGATCGTCGAGGAGCGCGGTAGCGAGTAACCGGCGCGTGGCGGAGATTAACGTCGGTGACGCGCGGTATGTTTTTTTAGAAGATATGAATTTGAAATTAGGGTTATTAGGGCGCGTGATGTTGGTTGAAGGATCGGAATGGACGTAAATGTTGAAGAGTTTTGTAGGTGTATTGTGGAAGAAGAGGTTCCAGAGAGGGGCAAAATGGAGATTTGTGTTTGTAAGGAAAAGGAAAGCGATTTTGAGGTTAGGGTTTTGGGAAGAGAGGTGGAAGAATTTGGAGGGGTGGGAAGAGGAAGAAGGGGGGGTGGATGAATGGGAAATTGCTTTGTTGAAGAGGTTGATGTCATCCAGTTCGTCGGCGGGGGAAATTGGGATGGGGTTAGGGTGAGGTGGGAGGATACGAGGTGCGAGAAAGAACAGGATTGGGAGAGAGAGGAGGAGAGAGAAAGTGAGGACAAATGGGGTTGAGAACATTGAGTTTCGGAAGGGTATCCTCAGATTTTGAGGATTGTGTTGTGGGGAATGGGAATGGGAATGAGAATTGTTAGGTTCTGGAATTTTGATTCTTGTTTCTATTGTTGATTTGATAAAAAAAAAAATAGATAGATATATAGCTGCTGTTTGTGTTTTAGAGAGTGAGACATTGAATTGAGAGAGAGAGAATGGTGTTTTTGTTGTAGTGAGATGAGAATTAAGAATTGAGAAATAGGAGGAGAAAATAAGCGGGTTATTGTTATTGATTGAATTGAATGATTGGGTGGGTAGGTAGTGGGCTTTTTTTTAATTATTTGTTAGGTTTAATGATGTCGACGGCGGTCGGTAACTTCGGTTGTTACAGAGCACCGCCACGAAATATGAGAGATTTTTCTGTTTCTTTGAAACTAATTGGGTGCTTAAAAAAGGAAAGTGGAAAAAAAACTGAATTAGTTTGAATCAGGTGTAACTGCATGCTCAAAATAAACGACAAACTGGATTAAATTCAAAGATTAATGCTTGCTGTGGAGTAATTATGTAGCCGTGTATCATTCATGTTATAATTAGTGTTATTTTGAATATCGATCTAGTATTTGCTTCTTACAAGATACTACTAATTACTATGTTACAACCATAATTGGGTTGATGTTGATTTTTGTCCTTCAAGTTTGGTTGGATTTGGGCCTTTGGCCCACTCTTGTGTGAGTTCATACATTATTTATTTTTATTTTTAAAAACATACTTTCTAATATCCTCGAAAAAAATACTTTCTAATATAAGTTTTGTTACAATTTGTCGATCAATAAATTGATGGCATAAAATATTTCTTGTTTTTTTTAAAAAAAATCTAACATCCTTTTTTGTTAAAATGTATATATCAATTAAATTCATAGGATAAAATATATTTTTCATCTTTAACATTTACTCAATATTCATTTTGATTTGTAGGAAACAAATATACATTTTGGTTATTTAACTTTTTTAATGGTTTATTTTGATTTTGTATTTTTTTTAAATATAAAATAAATGTTAGTTGACTGCTCTTTACATTGTCTATTAATATAAAATTCAATATATATATATATAGATACTCGTTTGGTTTATTTTTCAAACATTTTTTAAAAAATGAATTTTTAAAATATTTCTTGTTTGATATTAAAGTTTCATAAAGTTGATATTTGTCATTTATTTTGTTAGAAATAAAACTTTGATTATTGAAGCATCTTTAAACACGTAAAATTGTAGCACATGCATCACATGGATATTGGATGCTATTTTGTTTTGACAAACAATGAAATTGGTTAGGATTGATCTATATCTTCAATCAATATGTTAAAAAATTAAACTTAATAGATCTTAAGATCATAATCAAGATCAACAAATATAATTAAGATATTTGTTATCACTAAAACATCAAACTAATAATTTTACATCAACATTTTTAATACTAAATCTTTATATTAAAATTAACGTAAATTTCTAAAAATTTAAGTGTCCATATCTTTAATGTCAAAGTCAACTTACTAGATCAAATACAATTGTCCTGAGACATTATAGTTCAATATTCTTAATGCAATCTTGTAAGATTCTATTCTTTGCCAGAGGAGACTTCAACCAAAATATTTTTTTCCTTTGATCATATAGTTTTAGTCATAATTTCTCTATAGCCAAAGAAAAATCCTTCTCCAATAGTATTCCAATACTCATTAAGTTAAAATTCATATCAGACATAAATAATACATATATTCAATCAATGGTGTCATGTCTTTCTTTCTTTGCATTATTATCTTTAATTCTCATGCCTTCATCTATCACATTTGTACTATCTCTGCCAATATCACTTTAGTATTTTTGTCTGCATCAAATTCAACGAGCCACTTCTTTTGCCCTATCATGTGATTTGAGAAACCAAAATCCAAATATAAAAAATTAGAAAATTGAGTTCTTTCACATGTTGTTATCATCAACATTACAAGATATAAATCTGAATCATCATGAATCATATTTGCCCCTTCTTGTTCAATCTTTAGTTGCTTTTACTGTGCCAATATTCATCAACATAATGCCTTATTTTTTTACAAATGAAACATTAAACTTCCTTCTTATCGTAAATTGTTTTCCTTCATGATTCTTGTAGAATATCCTCCCTTTTTATTAGAAGATTAAGTATTGTAATCATTCTTGGGCTTTTCTTTGTTACTTGGAAAAATATCTTTATGAAATTTCTTTTTCCCTTCTTCTTATTTTATTCTAAATCCTCTTCATCGGCTTAAGTTATTAGGTTCTACTTAGTTTTTTTTGACCTACCCTCATTACACGAGTCTCACGAGTTCAAGAAGTTCCTCAATTTTTAATTTGCTAAAGTGATTGGTTTCCTCAATTGTCATTATAATCATGTCATAATGACGAGTTAGAGTTTGCACCACATTCTCAATCAATATCTCCCCAAAATTCTTCATTTTGGTTAGAGTCAACAATATTGGAAAATAATCTACCACCAATTCATCATTCTTCGGTTGCAACATTTTATACGACATTCCTATAGATTCGAGACGAACTTTATTTACTTTTGTATCGCCACCATAATATTTTACAACTTTAGATGTGGTTGTCTTTACAATTTTCTCAAACACCTTTACATCCTTCATTTTTATTTGATTCCTTATGAGAAGTTATTTAATCCCTTAGGATTCTCTCACTATGGATCAGAGTCACCGTCGACAAATTCACGCGTATCCTGAAAATTGAAAATGACAACATTTGAGTACACAGTCCATGTAGTTATTTCCATCAAGAATTGATGTATTTGCTTGTAAATATTCATTTCTAACCATAGCTCTAATAACTCATATATTACTCACTATCACTATTATTGAGTCTTTATGTGTTCATAAATCGAACCTCACTCATTGTAATCTTTTGTTGGAATAACTTATCATCAAAATTATTAGAATATATAATTGGTTTTCTAAGATAAAAAAATGGAGAGAAATATTATAAAAAAATATCACACTTGAATGGTTACATTTAGCATTGGTATTTATAGCGATGACTTGACACTTGAACGATGACTTGACACTTGAACTTTGTTAAAAATGACTCAATAACTTGTTAACTAATAGAACCATCCATATATAAGTATTAGTTATAATCTATATTGATTGAATTTTATTTGTTTAAAAACAAATAGTTTTCATATAAATTTACTTTTTCCTTTTTTTTTCCATATAACAAAATCATTTTTTTTCTTTTTTTATTTATTTAAACAAGTGGTTTTCATATAAATTTATTTTTTCTTTTGTATTTTGTCTGTGATTTCATCGTCTGATCATAACGTTTTTTAGGATTTAAGGTGTTGTTTCTATTCACAATTGTTTAGTTTTCTGAATTGTTGCGGCGTTTTTTGATCTAAATTGACATATTAAATTTAATTTATTACAAATGTAATTATTGAATTTGATATCATTAAATCTACAAATTCATATGCATAGGTAACATATTACATTTTATGATACTAGCATTTCATTAACATTGACTAAAAGTAACGGCAATGTTTAACATTATATACACAGTATTAAACACATGATTCAAGATTCAGGTATAAATTACATGATATGCATATTTCTCTTCCACTTTTGATGTAAAAAAATATATATGATCACACAAAAAATGCCAAAAGGAATAGATAATCAAAATACTTACTATCGTTTTTGTAATGACTAAAGTAGCTAAAATATCACTAGAAGGGATGGTTGAAAAGAGATATTCTATGAGAGGATGGAAGTTAGAGGATAGAAATTTAAAACTTTAAGTGATGGTTAAATAAATAAATAGGAGAGAGTACATAAAATGACACTCAAATTTGTAATGGTACGCCCAATATAGGCTATGTCTAGTTCTCGCAAACTTGTGACTTTTCACTATAGCTCAAAATGGCTCGTCCTCTTACCGAACTCTTTTTCAATTGTGTATTTTTTTAGCCTCACTAGACTTACAACACTGTATTTTTACTACTCTCAACAAGCTTACAAAATAACTCAAGTATATATCAACTTGAGGATATACAAGTAGCAATGTGTTTGATTTGTTTTGGAGATCAAATTACAACTTTCTAAGATAAGATAGTGATGTGACGTTGTATATAACACACTCAATAAAAATGATCCTCAAATCTGTTGAAGTTTGGAAGAGTATGTATAATAAAGAGAATGTTGATAAGCTTGAATAACTTATATGTTTTCTTGTAGATAATTCTCTTCATGTTTGAAGATTAATACTCCTCTATTTATAATTGTCTTTGGAGCTTCAAACATGTGGGTTGGCAAAATATAGTTGTTGGAGACTTTGTTAAGTTTTCTTGGACTTGTCTTTATTTGCAAAACTGTCATTTAACATTTATCCTCATGTTAAGTATGCTGAGAGGAAGATTGTGGTGGTCCATCCTCATATCTGGTTTATATGAGGATGAGGCTTTCATTAATGTTGATGTGACTTGTCCTTTTTTATTTTTTCTTTTCCCAACACCTATAATGTCGTTCCTCATAATGGTAGAGGCTATAATTTTGTCCATGTGTGAGGATGAATAGAAAACAGAAGTTCATCATCTCTTCTACATTGTGTATTCTCTAATGATTAGAGGCTATAATTTTTTCCATGAGAAAAATTATTAAGTGACCGTTGTAGACTTTATCAAAAGTCCAAGGTCATTAATCTTAATTACATAAATATCATCCAACTGTCCTTTGGACTGATTCAGTCCATCCTCATACATGAGGTTCAATCCTCCTATGAACTTGGACATGAGTTGTTCTTTTCCCTTTTCATTAATCAAGACATGTAAGATTATATTTTTTTTTTGTTAGCTACTGCCTTTTTGTATGTTGATGTTGAGTCGTTTTCAACATCTGAGGATGATGTGGACTATAAATCATTCCTCTTGCAATCTATCCTCGTACTTGTAAAATTTACCCTCTTACCTCTTTGTTTAAATTACTTTATTTATTCATTCTTTGATACTAATTTATCTTCTCTTTGTGAATAAAAAATATTGTTTTAGTGAGAATAAATATGTTGTATCTTTGAAGGTTCATCCTCTTAAGGATTCCTCCTCTAGTATGAGTAACCTGTTGTCAAGGATGTTCATGGATTTTTCACCCTCTAATATGAATTCTTCATCTCCTAATTTTCATATAGACACATCTTGACCCATAGTTTTTCTTGACTTCTGCCAAGAGATTTTAGATGTGATTGAGATACAACATATTGCGATAATCATTATCGGCTTGAGGATCATCATATTGATATTTATGAATTAGCCTCCTCAATTCTTACATTCTTACATTGTTTTTTTTTTAAAGAAAAAAATAATATTATAACAATAATTAATTAAAACCAACTCCGCTAGTTTTCTTTTCTACCTCACCACATTTTTCTCTAATTCATTTTTCCCTTTCTTCTTTCTCCCTCTCGGCCGAACACTCCCCCCCCATTTTTGTTGCTGTTTTTTTTCCCTCTCCTTCTCTTTGCTTCTTCTCACTCTACTACTCAAACCCTTAGCCCCTTAAAAGTGATTTAACATCCCCACAAGCATAATTTATGATACTCCTACAAATTCTTTTGGTTAGAGTTTTTGCGTTAGTGTTTGTGTTCTAATAAAGAAAAAGGATATCCATTTCTTGAGAGTTGTTTATTGAGATTCATTGAGATAAATGCACAACTCTAATCGATTTAGTTGTTTAATTGTTAAGTTAGTAATTACGCTTGTCAGGCTAGGAGTATAGCTTGTGTGGCGGTCACGACATTTAATTTCAGGTCGTGAGATTATCCATCTTTGGTATGGTTAGGATTAAAGCTCTATAACTCCAACTTGAAGCACACCACATACCTCATATTGCACATTTCATAGAGTTCAAATAGTGACTAACGTTGACACGTAGGTCCCTTTGTTGGCACTTAGCTATATGATAATCTATGTATTGTAAATTTAGTAAATTACGACAACATTTACATTAGAGATATTCACCTTAATAATAAGTAAATAATGTGTCATTACTTAAGTGTCTATAATAAGACATTTTTCATTAAAGCTTGCTCATAAATTAAACTATTACATCATTCCTAGGTCATAACATGTATCAATTTGTTTCATAATAAAAATTTTAACATCACTCAAGATGTCATTTAAGTCAATTTCAACCATTGTAATCAAAACTCTTTATCATAATTTTTCAAGTGTTGCACCTCAACTTTGACAATTTTATTAAAATCTTAAATGACGTCGGATTTAAGTAAACAACCACTTTTTGGAAATCTTAAAATGTATAGTTTGTTAATAAAATTTTATTTTTTTTCAAGGTAAACAATCAAATGGTATAATTTATCAAATTATTGTACAGAGGTACAAAAACAAAACAACTATTTTTTCTCCAACTTGTAAAGTATTTTACATGATAAAATCTCACTTAAATATAAAAAAAATCAATGATCGAATTGAAGAGAAATGTGTCTGAAGTATATGTAAAATGTTATAAGCAAATTGTTGTCCAGACGAAATTGAGACAACAATTAAAACATTTTACAATCCACGTGCTTCAATTAATTTCAGTTACTTTAGTCATTCATGAACTTAGTCAAACATGTGTGAGGCACAACCCATATTCACATTGGACATGATCAAGAAGCACAACAATAACACCTCACAAATTTAATTCACTTCACATAAACATGCAAGAAAAGACACCATGTTTAAATTATATATTTTTATACATTTAATTAGAAAAGTAGATTTTTTCAAAAGATCACCCAAAATAAAACTTAGACTTTTCTCCTTATTGATTCCTTGACCACCTTTAGTTTTTTCTCCATTCGAGGTGAAGATTATTCATTTAGCAACATGCTTGAGTTAGATGATGATCCATTCTTCAAAGTTGGACAAACTATCACAATGTGACCCAATTCCCTACAACGATAGCACATCTATTGGCCTTGAAGACAAAGCCTTCAATGTGATCTTCCAAAATTAAGGCAAGTATCAATGGAAGGAGGAAATGCCCAAAACTTGATGACCTGTTGATTTCAATTATTGATTTGCCATGTTATCATGTGTTGTAACTACAAGGAGAACTTGGTCAACTCTTTAAGCTTGGCTACATATTGACTAATAGTCAAATTCCTTTACTTAAGTTGTAGGAATTCAGTTTTCTTTTGTCTTTGTACATTATAAGAAAATTACTGTAACAAAATAGATATTTTATATGTTTTGTTATTCTAAGTTTATTTTAACAGTTATCATTTGACTTTTAGCTCATCTAGACCAATTTTGGTGTTTCCTCTTTAAGTAGTCTATTGAACCTCGTGTTCTTCGATGCAAGAAATTACACCAAATATTTGTTCTATGTCTTATATCCAATACACTAAAGATTTGTTATTTTATACTATTAACTTAGATTTTAAGAATTTGTTCACAAATTAATTTTTGCCTTCTTCTTGATTTTAACGACTTTGAATTTTTATTGTTATCGGTCGACGTATTCTCCTAATTTAAATGAATAAATATTATTATTTTTAAATAAAATTAATATTTTTTAAATAAAATTATTATTTATAAATAATAGCTTAGTCATTCATATTTTTGTGATTGGATCTTTATTTATAAAAAATACAAAATAATGATTCTACTATTTATTTATTTTATTTCAAATTTATAACATAAATTTGTTTGGGTTTTGAGTTTTATTTTTTCAATTTTTAGATTGAAGGCAAAAAAATATAAAAAGGAGAAGATGAAACATTAAACATTCTCAATAGAATAAGATGAAGAAATCTAATTTTTTATTTTATTTTAAAACAATTACTTGAAAAATGAATAAATATTAAAATAATAAATTAACTGAAACATTTTTGAATTTTAGAATAAAAAAATTAACTCGGTGCAATTTTCAAAAGATAAAGAATTTAAACTAATTAAGGATAGAAGGAATAAACTATTATTAAGGAATAGAAAAATAAAAAATAAAAATTAAGGAATAAACTATTATTTGTAAATAAGGTAAATAAATTTAAACTAATTTAATTCAAAAACATAAAAATAGAAAAACGTGCAAGGAAAGAAGGATCTAGAAGAAAATTCTAGAACCACTTGTAGTGCAAATCCAACGGCCAAGAATTTCTCACAAATACTTGGCGTAAAAATCAATTCTAGACCCTTCTACAAGACCTAAAAAGAAAACCAAAGCTTAAATCCTAGCCGTCGATTAAATCAAGCAGCCGTATAAATACAAGAGACAAAGTACTTACCTTTACATCGCGCTACTTCAACTTCACATTTCCGTTGAGATCTATCTCTGAACCAAAGAATATAAGAACTCATCACGAAAGCGTCAGAAATAGGGTTAGGTTTTTCGATCAGATTCGTTTGTCAAATTTGTTGAAGATTAAAGATGTTTGGAAGAGCACCGACAAAAAGTGATAATACTAAGTATTATGAAATTCTCGGCGTTTCAAAAAGCGCTTCTCAGGATGATTTGAAGAAAGCTTACAAAAAAGCAGCTATTAAGAATCATCCTGACAAGGGTGGTGATCCTGAGAAGGTAGTTTTTCTTTATCTATTTTGCATCGAATTTTGATAATTGATGATTGTTCTAACTTTAATCGATATTGATGATTGGATTCCATTATATATATTATATGATTACTAAATATTGCATCTCATTTTGATTATTATTATAGCTGTGTTGATATTGATGATTGGATTTGATAATTGTCGTGGGTTGAATGTGATTAGTTAATTTTAGGATAGTGTGATTGATTTAGGGTTGAGGAAAATGGTAGAATGATATTTGTTGATTTTGTGTTCTGTTTTGATTAGTTAATTACGGAACGAGAGGTTGATGTGTCTGTGTTTGCTTTTTGATGTAGTTCAAAGAGCTTGCACAAGCGTATGAGGTTTTGAGTGATCCAGAGAAGCGTGAGATATATGATCAGTATGGTGAAGATGCACTTAAGGAAGGAATGGGTGGTGGTGGCGGTGGGCATGATCCATTTGATATCTTCAGTTCTTTCTTTGGTGGAGGTGGATTTTCAGGTATGGTTTCTGTTTTGTATTTTAATTTAGGAATTATTGAATCAATGTATATCGACTAGTAGGTAGTGTATCTAGTCTTTACTAGAGGGTACAGTTTCAAACACATTAAAAAAAGTATATATTGAATTGGGGGTATTGTATCTAGTTTTAATTAGAGGGTACAATTAGAAAAATTTAATTAGTTCTTTTTGTTGCAATTAAGGTCAATTATATCGAGACATTAATCATTTGGATTGAAGGAAATTGTTGTATTTATGAACAGGTGGAGGTGGTAGGGGAAGGAGGCAGAGACGTGGAGAAGATGTGGTTCACCCTTTGAAGGTTTCATTGGAGGATCTTTACCTTGGAACATCTAAGAAGCTTTCTCTTTCACGAAATGTCTTGTGCTCAAAGTGCAAAGGGTGTGTATTATTGATGGTCTATTTGCATGTTGGATGATCCTTTGTAATGACTTTGGTTTCTGACATTGTTGGTTGGTTTGATTACAGTAAAGGCTCAAAGTCCGGTGCTTCGATGACATGTGCTGGTTGTCAAGGTACTGGTATGAAGGTTTCTATTAGGCATTTGGGTGCTAGTATGATTCAGCAAATGCAGCATCCTTGCAATGAATGCAAGGGTACTGGTGAGACAATCAGTGACAAAGATCGATGCGGGCAGTGCAAGGGTGAGAAGGTTGTTCAAGAGAAGAAAGTACTTGAAGTTATTGTGGAGAAAGGAATGCAGAATGGACAGAAGATTACATTCCCTGGTGAAGCTGATGAAGCTGTATGTTTAGGATCATAGTGTTCCTGATATTGAGCTTGATTATTAAATCTAGATACTGACTTAGAGCTTTCGTGTGTTTTGCAGCCGGATGTAGTCACCGGGGATATTGTCTTTGTATTACAACAAAAGGAACATCCCAAGTTCAAAAGAAAGAGTGAAGATCTTTTTGTAGAGCACACATTGTCTCTCACCGAAGCTCTGTGTGGCTTCCAATTTGCGCTGACTCATTTGGATGGTCGGCAACTCTTGATTAAGTCGAACCCTGGAGAAGTTGTCAAGCCTGGTATATAAATTATTCTCATCTGTTTTGATGCATATTCAAAATATTGTGTGATTGAAAATTTGTTAGGCTGTGTTATTGAAATTTTTAATCTTTTGTTTATTAGATTCGTACAAGGCAATAAATGATGAAGGAATGCCAATGTACCAGAGGCCCTTCATGAAGGGTAAGCTTTACATTCACTTCATGGTGGAGTTTCCTGAGTCTCTCACTGTTGATCAGGTCAAGGCTTTAGAGACTATTCTGCCACCAAGGCCTGTATCACAGTTAACAGACATGGAGTTGGATGAATGTGAGGAGACAACACTTCATGATGTAAACATAGAAGAAGAGACAAGGAGGAGGCAGCAAGCTCAGCAGGAAGCATACGATGAGGATGATGATATGCCTGGTGGTGGTGCTCAGAGAGTACAGTGCGCCCAGCAGTAATGAGTCGGATGCTGTGATGGAAACAGTGGTGAGCTCTTGATGGCTGTGCCTTGTGCGACGGGCTAAACATAGTAGTGTTTAATTGGATGACTTTGAAAAACAAACAGTGTAGCATTTATTGTTGAAGAGATACTTTTCGTATAAAGATGTCTTACATGCTTAAAGTTCTTTTTTCTTGTGTCTGCAGCAACTCTTAGTTACTCTTCCCCTCATATCAAAGAATTTTGTGTTCCAATTTACAATTTTAGTTAGAATACACTAGCTTCTTACTCAGATTTGATAATTCTTCATTCTTTAGACTAAAAGTTAAGTGCATAACTTTGATTTTAGTACTGAATTTGGGAGATAAAATGAAATAATTTCATGTTCAGCCAAAAATTTGATTTTAGAAGTTGGAATGATAAAGCCAATAATGAAATAATTTTATGTTCGGCTAACAATGTCTCAACTTCTCTTATAGACTACATTTGCCATTCTGTTCTTATAAGGCAAGAAGTGACAGTTAGCGTACAAATAAGTAAGCGAAAATGCAGTAGTCCTAGTATTCTTGATGGTAATTGGGAAGCCATGGGTAGTACCAATCAATTAGTACCAAACTACCAATGTTAGACCAGGCTATTGATTTTTTCTTATATCGGCAACATATTTTAAGTAAATTAAGGGTGATGCGAACATATGTTAAGGAATACAGAAATTTCAAGATATCTTAAAATCTGTAATAAATTAATTAACCACCAGATTCCATACAGGTGATAGATTGTACTCCATTTGGCATGGCGCACCTGTTGCAATTTTTCGTCTGAGGTTTTCAAGTTGGATTGCAATGACACGTGTACCGAATTGAGATCAAAAGTACACTCACTCAGCCATCTGACACTACACATAGAAGTAAGCTGTTTTTTCTACAGCCAAATGACAAAAGGGGCATAGTTTTTCCAGCTTCATCCTCTTTTTACTCAAATTGAACCAGTTGACAGTTTAGCTGCTCTCTAAAAGAAATTTTTGAATTTAGTAAGGACAAAGGGCATGCTAAAACCTTTTGTACAAGTTGCTAATCGGTCCTAGCTTCACAGTACGCACTGAGTTGCTAAGTGACTCTAAATGAAATATTGAAATGGGAATAAACTGATAATTTGGCGGGCTTCATAGTCCTAGAGAATAAATAATTGCGCCATCTGACACTACGGATAAATAGGTTCTGATTTTTGCGCAGCTAAATGACAAAGGGCGTAATTTTTTCCGAAAATATTGCTATAAATATTTTTTGAGTTATAATAACAAGGGTTTTAAGAGTATTTGTTAAAGAATTAAAAAATAAAATAAAACATTAAATAAAAAATATTAAATTTTAATGAGTTGAATATCTAATTTTTAAAATTAAAGTAATAAATACCTCAAAAACACTTTTAAAAAATAAAATAAAACATTAAATAAAAAATATTAAATTTTAATGAGTTGAATATCTAATTTTAAAAATTAAAGTAATAAATACCTCAAAAACACTTTTTTAGCGTTTTCTATATATAATACGTTCCAAGTACAATCTTTCGCATATGAAAATTGAAAACTATAGATAATATTGAAAACCAAAGATACTGTACAAGTCATTTCTAACTAGATTATTTTTCAGAATCTCCTGTATGCAGCTTTTCACCTCAATGATTAATCAGTTTTTTTTTATATATATTTTGATTATTTCTTACATCTTTAATGAAACAAGCGAATAAAAAAGGTGAAAACTGATTATTTCTTCTAAAAAATGACTGTTGTGAAAATGATCCACACCTCATCAGTGTAATCAGCAATTGCTGCGAAAACACACCATCAAAGACAAAAAAAAGAGACATTAGTTTTAGCATTTTCCTCTTCATTCCGTTTCACACGAGATTAACAAAATTGACTCTGCCGGAGACAAAAATTGCAAAAGTATTCACGCACACAAACATTTAAGCATTCTCCCAAGCAACGCAAGGCATTCAAACAACACAAGTAAGTAACACGCCTAATCTTGGGGAATATTAATCTTCTTTTGGAGATACCGAAATAACTGAGGAACTGTATATGAAGGCTTGTCCCATGATTTGATACATAATTTTGCCACAGCTAGAAGACTTTTAAGCTCCGTACAGTCAAAACTGTTTCCAAGATCAGGGTCTAACATCTTATCTATGGAACTGAAAAATCTGGATTCTTGAATCCATTCAATTAAATCAGAACCTTCCATTTCTGAAGACTGACCTGTGACAAGTTCCAGTATGAGTACTCCAAGTTGGAATATAATCTTACAACTTTCCTGCCCAGTGCAATCTGAAATATGTAAACTCCAAAGTTTAAGTAGTGAGTACTTTCAAATTTCATTTTTGTTGCAAGAGTGGTTTACAAAAAGAAGTGACCTTGTGTGACAGATTTTCCACCAGTTTGCAGGCCAAAGTCGGATAGCTGTAACCACAGAAGGAAATCTCATTTAACGCTATATCTAAATTAGATTTCTTTATGTGCCTTTGGCGATTATTAGTCAGATCAGAAATGATGCATTACAGTGAGACAGAGAAATAGTTCCTTACTTTAGCGGTGAAGTTCTCATCTAACATAATATTGCCAGAGCTGATAGAGACATGAGTTACTGGTGGTTCACTGAAAAGAAACAAGTATTCCTGCATCCAGAAACAACATATGTAAGAAGGGGTCAAAATTAGTGAGAAATAAATTTCTTGTGCCTTTAAGTACATTAGGAAAAATAGTGAACAAACAGGTGGTTAGTCATCGTCTTTTAAGTCAGATTTTTGGTAGGTAACGATCAATTTTTAAATGACACTAAACACAAATTGAATAGACACAAGCTAACATGTTTACGTTATTCATTTTGCCATATTTGCGAAGCCGTTTTTCTTTCAGACGGGGTCTAATGCAAGCAGAGCAGGTATTGAACAGTGTCAAACTTAGCAGGTACTTAAATATCAGGGTTTTTAAATTAATTGCAACAGAAAAAAAAAAGAGTGTAGTATCAAATTGAAAATATCAGGCATCTTTGATTTGAACATGCTTTAATTTACAGAACTTAATTACCAGTGCAGCCACAACACCATTAGCTATCTGCAACCTTGTCCTCCAATTTAAGGGAGTCTTCAAGGGGTCTGTCAGCATTCAATCATCAAAGCAAAATCAAAATATTGAAAAACTCACGCAGATGCTCCTCTAAACTTTTTTTCCCTTTCAAAATTTACCATTTAGATGCTCCTTTAAGCTTCCATTTTCTATGTTGTCAAATATGAGCAGTCTACAGAAATAACCCAATGAAAAAAAGTTACAAAGTTGCTATACGTCAATCTACCCCCATACCAAAGAAACTCTAACTATAATAAGTAATAATTGTCAATGTCCAAAAAAAATACAATCTCATCCTATAGAACAAATGAATAATTAGAGGCAGTTTGGATAAACATTTTAAAATTTACAGAAAATGAATTATCATAAGAATTTTGCAATAACTATGATAATTTTTACACATTAATATCTCATATATGTTAAATTTTGTCTCTAACTTAACTTTTTTTAAGTTAACGAACTGTAAAAATCTGCCATTTTGTGAAGTTTTTTTTTTTTTGTATTTTTTTGTATTTTTTTAATAACTGAAGAACCATAAACCATTGCAGTTGATATATTCTCATAAGAGGCTAATCCAAATTGAAACTAAATCAATTTCTAATCCTGCTTGAAATAAAAATGTCTATCGAACATTCTTACTAGCTAATTAACTGATAACAACAAGACTCATAGTTCACATTATCATTTATAAATGTTGAGCATGCAAACTTTCCCAATTAAAAAAAAAAGTGAGAGAAATGTGAAACCTCTTGCTCTTGTGATTGTGTTTCAAAGAAAAGCCTTTGAGTGAGAGAAGGTGACGATGATGCAAGCGTCCCAAGAACTGAACTTGTCTATGGAAATTATCATCATTTCCTCTATCAAAATCTTTAACTTCTTTCACCAAACAAACACCACCACTGTCTCCAAAATTCGCAGCGTATGCAGAAATTTCAGAGTTGCTATAAACGATTCTTTGAAAACCATCAGTTGCTTTTCTAACCTCCTTGTATGAAATTCTTCCCACAAAAAGTACCGAACCTAAACAATTCAACAAATTACAATCATCAAATTTCAATTCAGCTATAAACTCCTTATAATTTCCAAATCAATCATGAAGTAGCAATTCTTTAAATAAATAAAAAATGAGTTAGTTAGAGTTAGTTTCTAGTAGTTAATTTGTTAAATCTCCACTAAATCCATATCAAGACTATATCATGTATTCATTATCTTTTCACATTCAATCAATGTAGAATTTATTTTCAATTTAAATATTCTAAATGAAATGAAAACTGATTAACAAGATGTTTAGAATTAACCGTGAAATAGTGAAGTGATTGTTAACTTTGAATGTTCTGTATGAAAAAAGCAATGAGAATTGAGAAGCATTGAATTGCAGTTGAAAAAGATCGAGAACGAATTGAATTTAAGGAAGAACTACCGGAACGAGATCGGTGAAGCCAACGGAGAAGGTGACGGCGGAGCTTGCGGATCAAGGGATCCATTTTGGTGATGAATGTGTCGGTTACAAATAACGGAGTTGAGTTGGAAGATAACACCGTCAAATTCCATTTCCAATTTTACTTGTTTTTGTAAAATGGAAACTTCTTTTTTGTTTTTTATGAAAAATTAAAAAACGAATCTGTTGTTTCTTAAAGTTGGACTTTGAGGAGAGTGAGACACGCAACGGAATGGGGATCAGGTGTAACGTGCGTCGACATCATCTTCACGGGAACGGTTAGAACAGAAAACGGCTTCCCGTTAGGGACTCGGGTTTTCTTTTAATGTATAATATGCACTTCCAAAATAGGCCAACAACAAAAGGGCCCAATGAAGGAGGGTAACCTTCCATAGTTTTCTACTTCCCACATCCCACTTGTACATCTCACCTCCTAACACATTTAAAAAAATTATTTCTTTTATTTTTTTCTTTTGACTCACATTCAAAACTTTAGTAAAAACAATTAAAAAAAAAAAAAATTTGGAAACTTTAGATGATTATAAATTTTTTAAATATTTGTAGAATATTTTTTAAATTTTTACCTTCAATAAAAGTTTTAGAACATTCAAAATTTTGACATATGAATTTTTAAAAAAAATTTAAAACATAATTTTACATTTTGAAACTTTTGAAGAAGACACTACGCCAAAAATGACATTTAACAGCGCGCATTTTACAGCGCTTTCTAAACACAAGCGTTGTTGTAAATATATTTTAAAAATAACGGAGCTTTTTACAGCGCTTTTGATGACAAACGCTATAAAAGAAGCACTGTTGTAGGTCATATAACGTTTGCGCATAACGTTATAAGGCTTTTACAGCGCTTGTAATAAAAGCGTTGTCAAATGAAGCGCTTTCGTGTATTATTTTACAGCGCTTTTTTTACAAGCGCTGTAAAATGCACGCGCCTTCATTTATTTTAACTACCTATTACAGCGCTTTTTTCACAAGCACGGTAAAATACATGCGCTTCATTGAATTTTCCTACCTAATACAGCGCTTTTTTCACAAGCGCTGTAAAATTCATCTTTCAAATAATTATATACGTTGAAAACTCTCATATACGTACTGTGTCATGAATTATTCTAAACAAGCTCTACATCTTTCAAAACCCTAATATTATTCTAAACACAGTACGTGTGCGGTCATCTACGTTGTCTCAGGTATTTTTTAATTTGTTTTTGTCAATATCCTCTACCTTAGTTTTTTAATAATTGAAAACTAAAAATTGTTATATATATATATATATATTAAATCTCTTAATTCTACACATATATACACAAGATCTGTTTATATAAATTTGAAATTGTAAAAAATTATCAAAAACTCATACCACATGATCTGTTTTGTTTTGAAATTGTTAGTTGATATTTGTTTCTTTTTGAAACTTGTTGAATTGTTTTGAAAGCTTATTAGTTTTGTAACTGCATTTATATAGGTGGTATAATATGGATAGGAAATGGATGTCAGCCAACCGATTGTCAAAAGAGTATGAAATTGGAGTGAAGGAGTTTGTTGAGTTTGCAGTGAAGAATGCAAAAGATCCAAATAGAGTAGTTTGTCCTTGTTTAAAATGTTGTTTTGGAAAACGTGTTAGAGAAGATGAATTAGAAGGACATCTAGTATGTAATGGAATTGATCAAAGCTACACATGTTGGATAAGACATGGTGAGAAAAAAAAAAAGGAAACATTAATTTTGAGAATAGTTCGACACATGCTTCAACTAACTTCGATACAGATACATATGAGCTGGACCGAGTTGATGAGATCGCAAAAGCAGTTGAAGAAGATCTTCGAGATTGTCCTAAAATGTTTGAAAGTTTGTTGAGTGATGCAGGGAAAGAATTATATAATGGTTGTACTGAATTCATAAGACTGTCGGCGATATTAAAGTTGTACAACTTAAAAGCGAGTAATGGATGGTCAGATAAACGCTTTACAAAATTATTAACACTCATAAAAGATATGTTGTCAGATGATAATGAACTTCCCAGTCGAACCTACGAGGCTAAACAGATTTTGTGTTCTATTGGCATGAGTTACGAAAGGATTCATGCGTGTCCTAACGATTGCATTTTTATTTCGAAATGAATACGAACTACTTAAGGCGTGTCCGAAATGCAATGTCTCTCGATATAAGAAGAAAGAATCTACCCCAGCAAAAGTCGTGTGGTATTTTCCTATAATACCAAGATTTAGACGCATGTATCGCAGTGAAGAAGATTCAAAACACTTGACATGGCATGCAGATGAAAGAATTAGAGATGAAATGTTTCGACACCCTGCAGATTCCCCACAATGGGCAAAAATTGATCACGAGTATCCTGAATTCGGGATAGAGTCAAGAAATCTAAGACTTGCACTTTCTACTGATGGAATGAATCCACATGGTCTTCAAAGCATCTCACACAGCACGTGGCCTGTGATTTTGATAATATATAACCTACCTCCATGGTTATGTATGAAGCGTAAGTTTATGATGTTGTCTCTGTTAATTTCTAGACCCAAACAACTGGGGAATGATATCGATGTATACTTGACTCCTCTAATCGAAGATTTAAAACGTATGTGGGAGACAGGTGTGGAAGTTTATGACGGGTATAAGAAAGAATGTTTCAATTTGAGGACTATGTTGTTCGGCACAATTAATGATTTTCCAACATATGGTAATTTATCAGGATATAGCATTAAAGGTCAATGTGCATGTCCTATATGTGAAGAGAGTACAAATTGGATGCGGTTGAAACATTGTAAGAAGAATGTGTTTCTTGGACATCGTAGATTTTTACCTTATAGTCATCAGTATCGTGGGTGGAGAAATGCATTCAATGGAAAATCAGAGGAAGGTAAAGCTCCTTTAGCACCGACTGGATATCAAATACTTGAAAAAGTACAAGGAATGATTAATAAATTTGGCAAACCTTTTGCGGGAGAGCTAGTCAAATCTGGGTGGAAGAAAAAGTCAAATTTCTTTGAATTGCCATATTGGAAGTCATTGTATATAAGACATTTCCTTGATGTGATGCATATTGAAAAAAATGTATTTGATAGTGTTATTGGTACATTACTCAATGTTCCAGGAAAGTCTAAAGATGACATCAACGCAATATTGGACTTGGTCGATATGGGAATAAGAAATGAATTGACTCCAGTAAAGAAAGGAAATCGCACATATCTACCTCCAGCCGCTCATACTCTATCTAGAAAGGAAAAAATTGTTTTATGTAAATTTCTACACGAAGTTAAAGTTCCAGAAGGATACTCTTCGAACATTAAAAATTTGGTTTGTATGAAAGACCTCAAGTTAAAAGGTTTGAAGACCCATGATTGTCATATTCTAATGGAGCATTTGCTACCAATAGGTATACGTTCCATTTTACCTGAAAAAGTTCGACTAGCCTTAACTAGATTATGTTTCTTCTTCAAGGAAATTTGTAGTAAAGTGATCGACCCTCAGAAATTACCGACATTGCAGAGGGAAATTGTTGTTACTTTGTGTGAGCTTGAAATGTATTTCCCACCATCGTTTTTTGATATAATGGTTCACCTTACTGTTCATCTGGTTAAGGAGACACAACTTTGTGGGCCAGCTTATATGAGATGGATGTATCTGATAGAACGATATATGGAAATATTAAAAGGGTACGTAAAAAGTAGAAGTCGACCAGAAGGTTGTATTGCTGAACGATACATTGTTGAAGAGGCTGCTGAATTTTGTACTGAATATCTGTCCAATGTTGAATCCATAGGGCTTCCCAAGTCTCGTCATTCGGGAAGAATATCAGGAGAAGGGATAATTGGAAGGAGACTGCTGACTATATCAAGGACAGAATGGGAGCAGACACAATTATATGTTTTTCACAATAATGATGAGGTTCAACCGTATGTTACAATACACATGGATCAGTTATCTCGTTTGAATATGAATAGGAATCAAAATTGGATAACTCGAGAGCACAATTGAAGTTTTATAATATGGTTAAAAAATCACATAAAGTCAAAATTTGATATAGACCCCAGATCAATTTCATAGAGATTGAGGTGGCTAGCAAATGGTCCGAGCTTACATGTCTTTTCTTACACTGGTTATGTTATTAATGGCTACACATTTTATACCAAAGAACAAGATAATCAGACCACTATGCAAAATAGTGGAGTCACTCTCGTAGCTGAAGCGATGCATGTCTCCAGTGCAAAAGACAAAAACCCAATATATGCAAATCTATCATATTTTAGGGTTATCGAGCGCATATGGGAGTTAGACTACACAATGTTTCGTGTTCCCATATTTGATTGCAAGTGGGTCGATAATAATAATGGCGTTCGGATTGATGAGTCAGGATTCTTGCTTGTTGATTTTAATAGGGTGAGATACAAAGACGAGCCTTTTATTTTAGCGTCGCAAGCTCAACAAGTGTTTTATGTCACTGATCCTTCTGATGATAAATGGTCTGTTGTCCTATCAACCAATAAAATAAGTGATGATAACAATAATGATAAAGATGTTGGTAATGATCTTTTATTTGCAACATCACAACAACCACATGAAATTGATTCAACTGATGATGGTTTATATCTTAGAGATGATCATGACGAGGGAATTTGGATTAATCCATCGTTTCGTATTGTAAATGGACAAACAATTGTGAATCCCACCAGGAAAAGAAGAAGGGCATCTTAATGTACATGTTTAATCGTTTTATATAAGCCATGCATGTAATCTGAATTATTGTGATAAATATGCATGTAATTTGAATTGAGTGTTTTACACTAATATGACAGATTTCATATCAGAAGCTTTTGGAAGCATAAGCCTTTGTGGAAGTTGAGTTTATTGCCTTTACAATCAAATACAATTGTAATTGTTATACGTGTGTTTCAATTGTTTCTTTAGGGGATATTATTTTAGGGAATATTATAAGTGCAAGAGCATTATTTTAGGGAATATTATAAATACAATTAGGGCTTAAGTTTTTGGCTTTTGGATAGTTTGGTTGATGAGTCTTTATTTTGATGAAGGGTGGGGGATAAGGGTCTTTGGTGAAGTGCATGTTTATGTAAATTTGGACAATTTCAATTCTTAAGAACTATGCATGTAATAAATGTCTGAGTTACAGTCATCCAATATTGAACCCAAATAAAACAAACACAAAAATAACATATTGAGGCCTTTTACAGCGCTTTTTTAAACACAAGCGCTGTAAAAGACCCTTTTTTAAAAAAATAAAGATGTTTACAGCGCTCTTTCTAACAAGCGCTGTAAAAGGCCCTTTTAAAAATTAAATAAAGATACAATTTACAGCACTTACATTAAAGAGGGCTGTAAAAGACTCTTGTAAAAGAACCTTTTAAAAGCACTTACAGTTACGAAGTTCACTTAATTCAGATTCGAACCGAGGCCTTCCAAGTGTGAATTCTAGGGGTAAACGCTCAAGAGTAACTAATATTAAAGGAAAAATTAACGCTCAATAATTAAATATATGACTATATAATTTATGGAATTCAAAAATGTGTTAATATTTATAATATAACTTTAATGTATTCAACAATAATTTTTATATTCTAAAACAAATTAATAATATTAATTAAAGCTATATTTTAAAGAATAAAATAAACGTACCTAATAAAATAAAAAAGGTTATATTTGGTGTCTGATGGAGACCTTTTACAGCGCTTATTGGGAAAAGCGCTGTAAAATGTTTTAAAAATAACATTAATCAAACACCTAATTGGACCTTATCTAACAGGATTTTCTTCAAACACCTTATACGCATTTTTCGCAAAAACACATTGTTAACAGGCTCTTTAACAAAAACACATTGTTAACAAAAAAATCAGACTCAAATCAATTTTTCGCAACATGGCAAATGAACCTGAAGACCAAGTTTCGATTTAAGAAGGAATGTAGGGAGATAAAAAGGGTGTTGTTTCGATTTAAGAAGAAACCTGAAGACTTGAAAATTGTTTTGCTTGGAGGTTTAACATGGCTTTGATGTTTGTGAAGAAGATGCATAAAAACCTTCCAACGAGGAAGAGTTTTAAAAAGCCATGCATGTACTCTTTGATGTTGGTGAATAGGAAGAGTTTAAAACATAACTTAACAAAACACAAAAATAACATTAAAAAACAATAAAGCCTTTTACAGTGCTCATTTAAATAAGCGCTGTAAAAGACTGTAAAAAAAACATTCATATAACATAATTAAACAAGGAGGTCTATTGCAGCGCTTGTTCAAATAAGCGCTGTAAAAGACTATTTTAAAAATAAAACAAATAGTCCTTTTACATCGCTTATTTGAAAGAAGCACTGTAAAAGACTTTAAAAAAACATTATGTAACATTCTCAATCAATGAGGTTTTTTACAGCGCTTATTTTGGAAAAGCGCTAAAAAAGAGCCTTTTAAAAAATTAAATACGGACGTCTTTTAGAGCGCTCTATGAAAAAGCGCTGTAAAAGGGTTATATATATAACAATAACCGCTTCAGTTGTCTCTTCATTACGTAAACTGCACTATCAGAGCAACCTTCATCGTTCTTCTCTTCTTTTGCAAACCCTATAATCCCGTCCATTACGAACTGTATTTCCACGATCATCTCGTTTATTTCGAACCTTATTTCCATCAAAGATCATCTTTCCCATTGCTACCAATATATTTTCATTGAAATACGTAACCCTCATTACGTATTTCTTCAAACCGTTTTTCTGTGAACCTTAGTTCTGTGATCTTTCTGTGTTCGCTCTTTTCTTTGCATTTCATCTTTCTTCGAACCATTATTTAGGTATTGATGTTATTAGGTTTTTGTAATCATTAAAATGCATGTTGAGCTTGTTTAAAATATATATACTGATACGTGTTGAGCTTGTTTAGAATAATGCATGATGCATGTTGAGCTTGTTGATGTTACACTAAACTGCATGTTGAACTTGTTGTAGTTAAATGGATACAGACAAAGATTTAGAATGTCAAAATGAAGAAGTTGGCACCACTAAGACTTATGAAAATGAAGTCAAACGTGGTGCAACTATAATGCAAAACGTGATTAAAGCAAGGAGCAATGGCACCAAGTTTGAGGTTATACTATACTATACTCTGTTTGGTGTGTATTTTTTTTAGCTTTTTTAATAGCATGTACTTACTATATGAGTTTATTAGGTTGGCTGGAATGAGAGTGGTCAACCAATTGACCCCAACAACTCAATGTTTGTAAGTTACATTGGGGCTGTTGTTCGACAAAATATCTCAATTACGATTGATGATTGGAGAGATAAGGCGTTGAAGGATGCCAAAGATATACTATGGAATGACATTCAAGTAAGTTTTTTGATTCACTCTTTTGTTATTTATAAATTTTTTTTTATTGAAATACTTTACTTAGTCAAACTATATCTTTATTTCGATTGCAGGCTACTTTTGTTCTTGATGAGGTGAGAAAGAGTTATGTATTGAGAGTTGCTGGGAAAATCCACCGTGGATTTAGATCTCACCTCTCTAATTTCTATCTAAAAGATAGAGAAGGAAATACAAATGCTGAAGCTCCAAAAATATATAAACATTATATATCAAATGATGAATAGAGTGCATTTGTATCCAAACGTTCGGACCCCGCATTTGTCGTAAGTAATAAATTTATTAGCATTTGTGTTTTATTATTCATATTCGTAGTGTATTTTAAATTTTTACACAATTGCTATTTTTTTATATAGAATATTAGTAAGGCAAATCGCGAAAGGGCAAGAAATCCAACCCACCCATACAAAAAATCACGTATGAGATATGCACGTCTCGAGCAAAGACTTGTAAGTAATTAAACATCACTTTTATATAATGAGGGAATTTGTATTATAAACTATATTGTGTAACTAATTTGTATTATTTTGTTTATGATATTAACGAATAGCGACAAAACACCCAATCCGATCAACCATTGGGTCGTCATATATTGTGGAAGGAAGCTCGTGTAAATAAAGACGGGGTGGTTGATAATGAAAATGTCAAAAAAATAGTAGAACTTTGTGTAAGTACATAATCACTTGAATACTTTTTAATATTGTATTTTAAAAATGCTATTGAACTTATCTTTTTAATGTTACATGTATTTTACGAGACTATCGAACAAAGTTCTGAAAATGAATAGGGCAGCAAGGCTAGTTGCAGGGACATTCTGGGCAAAGTTTTTAATGTCCCTGAGTATTCATTCCGGTCGAGTTAGGGGGAAAGGATTTAGCGTAACTCCTAAAGGCTTTTTTCCTCAAGAGAAGCGCCAAAAACCTTCCAACGAGGAAGTATTAGAGAAGCTCAGAATCCTATCAGGGCAAGTGACACTCTTGGTGAATACGAATAAAGACAAACAACTTCTGGATCAGCTCCAACGTGAAATACAAATGGAGAGTGAAACCGCGAGTTGCAACGTCGGTTTGAAGAGTATTCCCGAGGTAATTAATTACTTACTTTAATTACTTATACATTAAACAATATTATAAATTAAATGTACTTATGTTTTAACTATTGATTTATGGTGTCAATTCATGCTTCCTATACTTGTCCTCGCCTACTCATCGAAAGGTGGAAAAAGGAAAATTGTACAATACTTTGGGAGAAGTATTGCACAATACTCTGATCCCTGCGGGCCATGTCAAAGTATCGCCTACTGTTGCCTTCGAACCAACTGCACCGTTGCCGATATCGGACAACGACGGAGATATGCAGACATTGGGCAACGCTATTGGTAGTTACGTGGCATGGCCCACAAACCTTGTTGCCCTCGATACAATGCCTCCCAGAAACGAATCAGTCACATCTCTCGAAAAGGTTTGTCACATTTATTGCATAAGGTTTTGTCAATTTTTTCAGATTCAATAAACTAACATTTAACGTCATTTTTATAGATCCAAACAAATAAACCACCCACACATCCAAAAAAAGGCAGCAAACCTCAAAACTTGGAGGTTAATAAAGCTATCAAACCACAAAGACTGCCGGGTAATAAAGCAGCTGCTACCAAACTTGCAGCAAGAAAAAAACTGGATCGGGGAAAATTGATCGCCGCTGCTGCTCCTAAATTGAGTCAGCCATGTCTTGGTAAATACGGGGCGTGTCTTGACATCCAAGTAAAAAAAAAATATGGGCAGCAGCAACGATCCGCGCATCGTACCCATGAATAAAGATATAGTCGGAGATGAGTATGATGAATTTATCGAAAATGAGCACATATACGAGCTTCTCGAACATAAGGAGCTCAGTGCTACTGTAATGAGTTTGTACATAAGGTAAAAAATACTTTTAATTTAATTGCATTTATTGGTAATTAATTAAATGTATTGGTAATTAATCTAGTTTAAAATTTTCATTGAAGATTTTTGTACGAGAAGGTGGTGCGCACGATTAAATTGTCAAATAAATACTCATTCTTGTCTCCGCACAAGATATCGATGTGGAAACTCGATCCAGACAATGTAAAGAAATATATTGTAGATATGTTATTAGCAAATAAAGAAAAGGATAAATTGTTCTTCGCACCATATAATTCAGGGTACGAAATTTTATCTTTCTTAATTGATGACAATTTAATTTATTAGTTGTGTATAAACAAAATTGCTTAACCAATTTTTTGTTGTTGTAGGGCACATTGGGTGCTATTTGCAATCAATGGGGTCTCTAAAGTTATATACTATTTGGATCCCGTACATGGCGATTACAACAATCACTCCGAAGTAAAAATTATGCTCGACACGTAAGTAATATTCATTTATTTCTTACATATATATATATATATAATAATGTGTTTGTTCATGCTATAATAATCACATTAATTCATTCGATAGTGCCTTAAAAGTTTATCGAGCTCAAAGAGGTGCTATAGTGTCGAAGCAAAAGTCTAATAACATTACATAAATCCCAATAAAGTGCCATCGTCAAATAAACAACATCGATTGTGGGTACTACGTATTGAGATTCATGAAGGAGATTGTTGTCAAGAATAAAACTATTATTCCATAAACGGTACAGTATTTTCATTAAATGATTTTCATATATAAGTTATCTATATATTTGATACTAACTTAATATAATATGTTCAATTTTTATATTGCAGTGGTTTGACAATTCCAGTCTATCATATTATGAGCATGATCTGATGGAATTAAAGGAAGAATGGTGTCAGTATGTGCTTGAAATGAAAATTATTTGATTTTCTGGAAAATAACATGCTGCTGGGCAAGGGATCTGAATATTATATGGTAGTTAGTGCATATTATGTATATTTTTTTAGTTATTATATGTATATGATCATAGGACAATATATAAACATGCATATGAATATGTTGTAAATTAGGTTCAATGTATATGTAGTTACTTATGTTGTAAAATACTGTGTTACAGGGTAATATATACAGGGTTACATATTGTGTGAACTGCTTGTGAATTGCTTATAGTAAATTACTGATTCTGGTTACAGGGTAATATATATTGTAAATTAGGTTGTGTTCTGTTGTCTGATTCAAAATTATTTTGGATAAAAGGATAAAAGACGCTTTATAAAAAAAATGCCATAAAAAGCTAAAAAGCACTTTTCAAATATATATATGGCTTTAAAAAAAAATACACCTTTTACAGCGCTTTTTTGAAAAAACGCTGTAAAATGTGCATTGGGTGTACCTTTTTACAGCGCTTTTGACAAAAAGCGCTCTAAAAGGTACACCAAAATATGAATTATGGGTATGCCTATTACAACGCTTTTTACAAAAAAAAGCGCTGTAAAAAGGTACACCAAAAATATGAATTATGGGTATGCCTATTACAACGCTTTTTACAACAAGCGCTGTAAAAGGTACACCAAAATATGAATTATGAGTATGCCTATTACAGCACTTTTTACAAAAAAACGCTGTAAAAAAGTACACCAAAAATATGAATTATGGGTATGCCTATTACAACGCTTCTTACCAAAAGCGCTCTAAAAGGTACATAACAAGCCCGCGTTATATTTACATGATTTGTAGCGTTGTTGTATCTTTTACAGCGCTCGATTCCACAACGTTTTTTTGTTTTGAAAAAGCGCTATAAAAGGCTTAAAAAAAGCGCTCTAAAAGGCTTAAAAAAAACACTCTAAAAGGCTATTTTTGGCGTAGTGAGATGAAACTTTCAAAAATTTGAAATATTACTTAAATTTTTGAAATGTAAATTTTATTTTAAAATAATTATATTTTTTTTATAAAAGTATTGTGTTTACAATATAAATATTAGTTGAATTTCTGGAATTTTCTATTTCGAAATTTTCCTATTATAAAATATTTCTATTTCAAAAAATTTATATTTCTATTTTGGTTCCTATTTTAAAAATATTAATTAATTTCTTTTTATTTCAGAAATTTCAAGTTTTATATTGTTCGAAATTTTGAAAAATTGAAAATTATGTTTTAAATTAATCAAAAAGTTCGAAAAAATAAACTTGTATTTCAAAAATGCTGAAAAATTTACTAAAATTTCGAATAATAATGAAGAAGACAAAATATATCAACTTTTTAGATATAATAAAATAGTCTTTTTAAGTATATTTTGGATGAGAGGTATAAGTGGGCGGTGAAAATTAGAAAACTCACCTTCCAACCACACTTTTTTTTCCAAATAATCTAGACAAAGTTTGTTGCATATAACTAATTAATATTACTATTTGGAGATTAGAGGCTTCTGTTCCTCAAAATATTTACTTCCATTTATGAGAGTTTTGGAGGTTTTGACTCTTAATTTTTTATAATTCAAGTAAATTCGTTAGTCTCGAAATTTGAATTCACAAAATTTCATTTCTAAATTTATAGAATATAATTTAACTCTTCTAAAATAAAAAAAACTGATAAAATAAGTGAATTTATTATAATCATTAAGAATGTATGTATATATAATATCAATAATTTATTTAATATAGTTGATATTATTCACTTTATTATAATAAAATTATAATTTATTGTAATCCAAGCCCAGCTATTGTAAGACCCATTGAAACATTACTATCTTGTTTGTGATGCACTTCGTTTATTGCATGAGCTGTACTTGGTTTATTGCATGTAAAATACAAAAGTGAGTATTCTTAAAATAATGAGTCTTTGTTTTCTTTGTAGTTCTGATCCATTTTTGTATGATAGCTAAGATTAATTGAGTTGTGAGTGAAAGAATAGTCAAAATTTATTTTGGAATATATGAGTTTTTTTAGTAAGGAGAGTCAATCTTGAAATTTTCATTTTTAATTTGAATCCACAAAATTAGACATTGCATCCCACTCATATTTTGTCACGTGTCACATCACTTCACAAAATCACTTTACACATCGTTAGCCACATCATCTATTGTAGCTTACAACTTTCTAGCACGCTGTGGTTTTAGCAAAAAGTTATTGTAGAGAAGTCATGTACCTTTTTTATATTTATATTTTTATTCCTCAACTTTTGAAAAATATTATTTGACTCCCTTTTTTAAATAAGTTATAAGATTTCATTTTTTTTTTAATATATAGAACTTTAAGGAGACAAATTCAATCTTACATGATACAATCGACAAGTTCTATTGGATGAATACTAACACATGTTAGAAGTTGATATCTTCAGTAGTGATTTTTTATATATCAACGTAGTTATCGCATATAATTTGTCTTAAATTTCATATTCTTATCTCTTTGTTTGTTGTTGTACTTTATATATATATAAATAAAAAATTAATGTATTTAAACTATCAATTTTGTTTATATTTTTATTATATATATATATTTTTTGTAGTACCACACTTTGTCATTAAGTTTTCTCATAAACAACAAAATAGATTGCCATTAAGATCTTTACAATTGAATCATAAAATATTTCAACGAGTAAATATTACAATGTTATAGGAATCATTTATATCATTTCAAATTAGTAATATTTTCTTATTATTGAGGTAATTAAACTTGTACAACTGCTCATCTCAAACGAGTAAATTATAATAGTGGCAGACATTGTGTTTTTTTAGGGAGACTTAGTTTTTGGCAAACTTGTTTTTAATTGAGTGAAAAATGGATACTAGGGAATATTTGCAGAATTATACCTTTGAACCAGTGGGTGCACATGTTTAACTTGGGTGTGCATTTATTGGTTAACCACGTTACTACGTAGAATGTTTTATTTCTTGAGTCATTTTGGAAATTTTTTCTTCTATAAATGATTTCTTCTAGAAAGAAGAAAGTGTCATTCGATAAAATTATATTAACTAATTAATTTGACAGCTATACCAATTTGTAAAATTAAACTCTCACTATTGAGATAATTATTAATGTTATAAACATGTTATTTAATACACATTTTTATTTATTAGTTAAATTTACATCCTATCATATTTGAATTATTTTAATAACTAATTTGTAAAATAAAGCATATTAAAGAGTGTATTAAAAATATATATGTTGTTAACACTCCTCTCTTAATGCTTTATTATTTGTGAAACAAAAATTATGTTTTGTTATTTACAATACTAAAAATATTAATGTATCTATTATTGAAGTTGAAATCATTTCAACTACTTGAGAATCTATTTAGAATAGAGAAAAAATAGTTTAATAATTAAAATGTTAAATATTTATTTATTTTTGTTTTCTCTCTCTTATAAATAGAATCTCACACACTTAAGATTTGAGAACATACAAACTCCCCCTTATTGAAGCTAGTATGCAAATTATTAGTTACAATTTCTTTCTTCTTTCAAATATACTATAAATTAACATTGCTAAAATTATTGGGCAATGAAAAATCGAAGTTACTCATCGATATAGTATTTTAAGAACATTCATATATAAAATAGACAAAAAAAAAATCTATATTCACTATGCGAATACAGCGCTGTAAAAAGATACAACATCGCTCTTTAAAATAAAAAAAGCGTTGTAAATCTCTTCTAAAAATGCGCTGCTTGTTGTATTAGTTTTACAACACTTTTTAAAAAAAGCGATGTAATAGGTGCATTTCTTTATTTCAATTAGATATCTTTTTGGGATTATATCAACAATCTCTTTCATAAATCGCAATATACAGTATCCGCAGTCCATGTTATTAGTTTGACGAGAGCACCATAAAATAAAACATATAAGTCAATAAATATTTGTACATTGATTGTTAATGAAATTTTAAAGGCATATATTTCAAACCTTTATTGGAATCCATGTGATTTATTTGATTTTTGCTTCGACACTGTAGCACCCATTTAAGCTCGAAAAACTTGTAAATCACTATCAAATAAATGTGATTATTAGCATTAACAAACACATTATATATATATGTGTGTGTGTGTGTGTGTGTGTAAAAAATAAATGAATAAATGAATACAATACCTGAAGAGTGCGAAGAAATATGTAGGGTTCATAGAGTTACGGTTTCGTTTAAGAAGGAACGACGAGAATGCGCAAAAATACGAACGGTTCGTAGGACAGAGTAGGATTCGCAATGAGAACAGTACGTAATAATGTTCGTAGGGGTAGTAACAAATATGAGATGATTTGCAATGGAGATGGCTAACAATATTGGTCGTAGGGACAGTAGGGTTCGCAATGAGAAGGATAATGAAGAGGAGAAGGACACTGAAGCGTAGTGAAGTTTATGTAATAAAGAGGAAACTAAAGCGATTTACTGTTATATATAAAATCCTATTACAGGGCTTTTTTACAGCGCTTGTAAAAAAAACGCTATAAAAGGCCTTCTTATTTTTTTTAAAAGCTTTTTACAGCGCTTTTCCAAAAAGTGCTATAATAGGACATTTAATTATGTGAAAGCGCAAGTCTTTTACAGCACTTTTTTTACAGCGCTTGTCAAAAAAGCGCTGTAAAAGACCTTCTTATTTTTTTTAAAAGCCTTTTACTGCGCTTTTCCAAAAAGCACTCTATTAGGTCCTTTAGTTATGTGAAAGCGCAAGTCTTGTCAAAAAAACGCTGTAAAAGACATTCTTATTTTTTTTAAAAGCCTTTTACAGCGCTTTTCCAAAAAACGCTCTAATAGGTCCTTTAATTATGTGAAAGCGCAAGTCTTTTACAACGCTTTTCCAAAAAGCGCTCTAATAGGTCATTTAATTATGTGAAAGCACAAGTCTTTTATAGCGCTTGTCAAAAAAGTGCTGTAAAAGACCTTCTTAGTATTACAACGCTTTTCCAAAAAGCGCTCTAATTGGTCATTTAATTATGTGAAACTGCAAGTGTTTTACAACGCTTTTTTTTACAGCGCTTGTCATAAAAGCGTTGTAAAAGACCTTCTTATTTTTTTTTAAAAGCCTTTTACAGCGATTTTCCAAAAAACGCTCTAACAGGTCCTTTAATTATGTGAAAGCGCAAGTCTTTTACAGCGATTGTCAAAAAAACGTTGTAAAAGACCTTATTTTTATTTAAAAGCCTTTTACAATGCTTTTTTGGAAAAACGCTCTAATAAGTCCTTTAATTATATGAAATCGCAAGTCTTTTACAGCGCTTGTCAAAAAAGTGCTATAAAAGACTGTTTTATTTTTTTTAAAACCTTTTACAACGCTTTTCCAAAAAGCGCTCTAATGGGTCCTTTAATTATGTGAAAGCGCAAGTCTTTTACAACGTTTTTTTTACAGCGCTTGTCAAAAAAACGCTATTATATCCTCCGTTATTTTTAAAATATCATACAACAGCACTTGTATTTAATAAGCTCTATAAAAGACGCGCTATAAAATGTCATTTTTGGCGTAGTGATTATCTAATTATATTATTATATGTCAAAACTATTAACAAAACTATGATATAGGACAAAGGCATATTTTTGGCGAAGAAATATAGAGACAATAAATATTAATAACATTTTATTAATATTATATTTTTATTTATTATCTTTTTTAAGCTCCTACTGAAATATTAAAATGACTTAGTGAATGAGTGGAAGTTTATTTAAAATAAAATTGCAAATCAAACAAGTTTTATTGATTGTAACAAAAAAAGAAAAACAACTCGTTATTTTTTATCATTTTTATTTTTCTCATTATATAATGCATAAACCACGTCATAAATGAGTTAAGTTATTACTGAATTATTTGAACTTGATTCATTCAATGTATGCTAAAGCTCATTTGTTTAATTAATTAAACTTTAGCTCAATTAATTAAATAAGCAAAGTTCAAACATATTATAGGCTCCAAGTTAATGACTCTAGCTTGTTTACACAACACATGCACATATAAAATAAGAGATAAACTTACTCTAGAATTAACTCTAAGTAGAATCATTCAGCTTAATAATTTATTATTATCATGAAATTTTATCAATCAATGCTTCAATAAAAAAAATGTATCGAAGTAAATATTATGTCATAAGTTTTCATTAATATTTTAAAATATTTGATACATCGTAAAATAATTTCAAATCAATGTATAAATTTTTGAAAATATAATTAAATATCGATTATTGAATTACATAATTATATAATTTATATATACATAAAAAATTTGTGTGCGTCATCATTAATGTAATATGATAATAAATTTATATTTTACTTTTTT
>JBBPBS010001143.1:5525641-5546362 GCA_037974835.1 Cicer judaicum | reverse complement strand
TTAAATATTTTAATGTATAAATAAAACAAACTTTAAATAATATTAAAACTGTAATAAATTTAAATATTAAAAATAAATAAATAAAATTGATATAATATATTAAAAATTAAAATTATTAAAAAAGTTAAAATAAATAATTAAATTTGAAACACTTTATTTAAATATTTTAAAAATTTAAATTGAAAATTTAATTAATTATATATATATATATATGTATATATAGATAATAAAATTATTGAATATATAAATAAAATTAATTGATGTATGACTCAAATATTTTAAAGTCTTATCTGACTTATTTTCTCATTGCCCACAAATACCATCTAATTGTCATGTAGTGTTATATATCAAAAATAGCGACAACCAAAAAAATTTAATAATTAGTTTATATGATATAAAAAATTTAATAATTAGTTTAAATAAAATAAAGGGGCCATAAGGACGTGTAAGCCATAAATATATTAATAAAGGATATTAAATGTTGTATTGTTTTAATACAAGAATATAAAATGTCCTTAAAAACATATTAAATTTTTATTTCAATTTTTATATTAAATTAAATACATATATTTAAAGCATGTATATATATGTTATTTCAATCTTACATTAATATTAAATCTGTAACAACATGTATTATCTCTTTTTTGTAAATGTTAAATTTTTACTATAAATTGTTAAATTTTACTATAAAAATATAATAAAAGTGAAGCATTTAAAATACTCGTGTTTTTTTGAGATAACGTTGAAAAACAAAATTATTGATTGAATTTGTCCTTGTTGGAAACTAATACGTTAATCTAAACTAAACAAATACATTAATGAGACAAAAAAAATAAAAACTTAACACTTAAATGAACAATAAAAACTAATGTAACATGAAAATAATTAAATTTAAAAAAAATTAAATATATATAAAAATTATTTATTTAAATAATAAAAAAAACAAAAATAATTTTAATCGCTAATTTTGAACTTAAAAAATAGCTTTAAATGAGTGAAGAAAAAGAAAAAGAAAAAGAAAAGGAAAAAGGAGCTGGGTTTTCTTGGCAATTGTATACATTTTTGTTGACTAAACACAAAAAAAAGTAGGACAACAAAATTATATATATCAAAATAAAAAAAATAAAAACTTATTTGGACTAAAGTAAAAAAAAATCATATTTCTAAGGACTTATTATATATTTAAACTTTATTTATTTTTATTATATAATCTAAATAATACTAAATGCGTAATTTGTAATTCATCATTCATCCATTCTATATTTATAATAATTAGAATAATTAATAAAAATAATTTAATAAAATTATTTTTTTATTTGATTAAATTGTCAAATTTATATAATACTCCATTTTTCAGTGTAAAAAAATTACAATGTAAAATATTTTATTTTATACTAATAATCAATTACAATGTACCAACATTTTAAATAAAAATAGATAAAAAAAAGAAAAAAAGTTATATAACTCCTTGATATGACGACAAGTTGCAAGTCAACTGTGCTGTCTTCGCTAACAATTTTCTCTTTCTTATTAGTTCCTCGTGCATTAGACAATTTTTTTTTGTCTAAAATCATTTATCTAATTTATTTATTTATTTTAATTAAATAAATATTTTTGTTTATATATTTAATTTTTCTTATTTTAAGATGAAATTTTGATTTATTTATTTATTTTATTATAAACACCGATCAAATATTAATTTAAATTTAATAAATAATTTTATTATCTTGACAATTCTAGAGATATTTGTATTATGTATATTTAAATTGTCATATTTAAAGGTTTGGTCATAATTTTATGTATTTTATTATTTTATATTACTAATACGAGTGTTGTGAATTTATTTATTTATTTATTATTTTTATTTTTAATAATTTTAAATTATATTTTATTAAATCAATAAAATACTATCAATTTAAACGAAATAATAATTTTTTTTTATCAAAAGAATAAGAAGACCGGTTGTGATTAGTTATCACTAGTGTTAATATTTTATTTTTTGGTCAAATGATCTAGAAAATAAATTTGTATAACTAAAGTACGAGATAGTGGAGAATTGTAAATTCAAATCTTGAATTTTAATATATAAATGTCTTTGAGTTACTTATTTTAAATGATATTTTTTTAATGAAATTTTTTTAGGAAGAGAGTGTTTTGGATTTTTTTCTTCTTCAAAATACCTCATTTTAAAATTATGGTTTGACTCTTTAGGAAGTCTAGAATACCATAAGTGATGAAAAAAAATATGGGGAGTAGTTGGACGCATCGTATAGAGACGATCTTTTATACACATTTATTTTTATGTATTATTTAATAATAATATAAAATTAATTAAAAATAAAAAATATTATAGAAATTAAATAGGGTTTTCTAATAATATTTTATTAATTCCCTTCTAAGTTCTATTCACTTTTTAATTATTTATTAGTGTGACATTGCAAATAAATTAATAATTCTCTCATTTTTTTAGCCAGCTCTCTCTGAGAACCAATTTTATTTATTAAAATATAAATTAATATATATATTGTAGCACTTTCAAATATTTTAACAATTTATATTCTTTTCTTTTATTTGTTCAATGATATACTAAGGAAGATATATTTATTTACATAAAAATTCATTAATTATTCGATCTTATTTAAAAATATTTTTTGAATATTACCAACAATTATTATCTATTTTTGTAAACTTTTTTTTTATATTTTATACTAATTTTATATTATTATTAATTAATAATGTAATTATTTATTTATGTTATCAATTAACAAAAAAAAATAGAAACTGCTATTTTTTTTCTCACACTGTTCTATCTTGAAGATGCACTCGTGAAAGTGGAAAAAAATAAGACATTATAATATATAAATTTTAAAATAAAATATTTTAAAAGAAGAGACTATTAAACTTTTTTAAAAAAGTGTGTTCTAATAAAAAATAGTAAAGGAACCTACAACCTATAAATTCAATACATATTTTTTTACTATTAGACCACATGTTAATAATAAAATAGCTTTTTCGACTAAAGTAATGCAACAACATTTTTTTGGTAATACGTAATGAAATAACTTTATTCTGTTCATAGAAGAATTTATTCTCTAGTATTAATGCGGAAATTAATTGACCCTCATTTTTAAGGCGAAGAAAATGAGGTGTAATTAAATTTCCGAAACGCATGATGATGATGATAGTATTGTTGTAGTATATTTTTCCCTCGTTGCATTGCATTGCATTGCGTCCTCTTTCAGAGAAAAAAATAAAAATAAAGCTCCGCTTATTACTTCTTTCTCTGCAAATCCTTCGTTCCCTTTGTCTCTCTCTTCAATGTTGAAACAACAACAATAATCTCCATTTTATCGAAGCGAATTCAAATTCTCTCTCTCTTTCTCTCTCTCTCTCTCTCTCTACAATGGAGTGTGCTTCCGAAGATTGTTCCAATAACACTCCAGGTTCAGACTCAAACAAGGACCAACGAGTCTATTTCGTTCCTCAAAGGTATTTTCCCTTTTAATTTTCCACTCATTATCACTTCAATTTACAATTCTCTTTAACTTTCCTCTTCCAAATCTATATCTCAATTTCGATTGTTATTTTGTTCGTTTGTTTGATTAGGTATATAATAATTGAATTGAAAGCAACAACACTATCAATGTTCGTTAGGGTTGAAACGATTGACACGGACTCGATTCAATTTCCTTATTTCAAGTTTTTTTCTTCTTTTTTGTTGATGTTTTTGTTTTTTTCACAATTCAATTGAAATGGTTAGCGTGTTGATTTTGCATTCGTGCTTTGCGTTGATTTTGATGTGATCTGACCTTGTGTGCATTGGTTGGGAGATATTGATTGAATATGCGAAGTGCATCTATGAATGATTGTGTGCTTGTGGTTTTCAGGTGGTGGAAGGATGCTCAAGATGCAATGCCTGTGGATTTGGATAAGAAGAAGGGAATTGCGTATGCATCCTCCCCATGTTCATCCTACGGTCCTATGAAGATTATCAATAACATTTTCAGCTCAGATCTTGTGTTCAATCTTCGGAGGGAGGATGAATCGCAGCACATTTTGGAGAATGGTGAAGTGGGTGTATCTGGACGGGACTTTGCTTTGGTATCCGGAGATATGTGGTTGCAGGCACTCAAGTGGTGAGTGGTTTTACGAAAATCTCACCCCCTATCCCTTTCTGTTGCTTAATATACGATTCTTGTTTGAGCAAAGATGGCATTATAAAGTTAGAACTACATTAGGTTCAAGTTAGAATGTTCCCTGATGCAGCATTTTGATTTCAATATATGGTTTGGACTTTGGATCTCATAACTTTGTGTGACTTTTAGCTAGCTGGATTGGTACTTTGTGTTGTGCAAAATTCTCCTAGCCTTTCATATATATGGTCCAGCCTTTTGACATTATTAATTTCTCAGTTTCTGTAGCAAATGAATTATAATTTAGGGACAGAGTTTTTGGATGAGAAGGCTAGAGGATAAGAGGAGTGATTATTTTTTGTGTTGATTGCTGAACTATTGTGGGTATTATTCTTCTATGTTAGTTCACCTTCCAATTTTGTATAGAAATTGATTGCTCACTTCACAATTAATATGTAATACATATAAGTATGGAACTTTAAAACAACCAACGTGTTAAATTTGATGAAGTCAATTCATAATTGCTGGACATATTACTACTTTTGTATTTGTGCTTAATTAGAATTATAATATTTGTCTTTGTTTTATACTTTTTATTTATAAATTCCAGTGGCAAAAAGTATTTCCTTAATACGTGGATGATAGATCAGAGATTTACTGTTCTTTATAACTTGCAAGCATTAGTTTTTAATGTTGATTCCCAGTAAGAAATATTTTGTAGTTCATGCTTCTTGATGCAAATGATGAAAGTCTTCTGAATTCCAGATTATGTAGTTAATATGTTATTTATATCTTCATCATAAATGCTTCGATATTTCGTTTAGGCACAGTGATTCAAAAAATGCAATGAAGGATGACAAAGGCTTTTCAGCAACTGACAGTGATATGGGAGATGTATATCCTTTACAGCTCAGGATTTCTGCTCATCGGGAAACCAATTCATTTGAAGTAAGAATAAGCAAAAAGGTATACGTGTCTCTCTCTCTCTCTCGCTCTCAGCTATGGTTACCTCCCCCTTTCAATGTTTTTAGTATGATTCCTGTCCATGATGTGGCTAGTGGTAAGGTATTTAATTAGCTAAATTTTGTAGTTATATTTTAACATGGAATACTGAGATGTTAGATAAATAAGTCACCTGTCCTCTATCATTGTTGTTTTATACTCATTAAAGGAATGATTTGAGATGAAACATATTTAACATATATTTGTATTGTTCATGCCTGGGTTAGGTGCAACATCATGTTTAGATGGGGCTAAGACCTAGGTGCAACACTATTTGTCCACTATTATCTTATTATTCAAGTTCTAATCGGCTCTTCAACTTATTCCAATTTTTTTAGGACAATACAGTTGAGCTTTATAAAAGAGCCTGCAAAATGTTCAGTGTGGATTCAGAGATGGTACTGCAATATTATATTTACAGTTCTACATATGTGTCTGTAAACCATTCAACTGTTACTGCAATAAATTGACTATTTTTTAACCTATAATTGCGCAGTTACGCATTTGGGACTTTTCAGGTCAGATAACCTTGCTTTTTAATGATGACGAAAATCATGTTCCCGCAGACTGTCAAAGGCAGTCTGATCAGGAGGTATGTGGTATTAGGCTTTGATTAGTATTTTTTCCATTCATGCTTATCTTTGTTATTTATCTTTGTAGATCAGAACTTGATTACAAACCTTTCGTTTTTTCCAATGTCAGTGATGAACATCTAATATGTTCCACATCCCTTTGATGATTGAGCATTTTGTCTAAGATAACAGTTTTTTCAGATTGAGAGTTTTGGGTACTTGGTGGATAATTTTTTTTAAAAAAATTATGAAAAAGAACTGCATCAGGTTTGGAACACAGGTTCTATTGTACATGACAAGCACCATGTTTATTCTCCCTACGATTCTTGCTCAGGGCCCTACATTTGTAGTTATTACACTGGACTTTGGTAGCTCTGGAGAAGCTTTATTATGAGCATATGGTTTTTTTCAATTGGGTATTGCCATATTGATGTGTGATATTTGATTGCTATTTTCAAAATATTATTCAGTTTATGTGCAAGATAAAATGTTTAAGGCCTAATTACTGTAATTTTTTCTAGAAGCTACTTATTGCCTTTGGTTTTTCCTTATACGACAGTATTTTTTTTTTTTGCTTTTCTCACAAATTTTGTTAGTAACACTCTATGTTTCATTTTGGTTTTTTGTATTCCTACCTTATTTTTAAGTGTCAACCTGCAATAAGAATTGACCTTTTTCATTAGGTTTGTTGATGCAAGAGTGTAAGGTTTGAATCTATCTTATTGTATTTCATGTATGCATAAAGTGAGGGCAACCCAAATTTCTGTCAGAGTCTTTATTTATCTCTAATTTTTTATTCTAATAACTTGTCTTGAGTGTCTCTTTAAGGCTTTTATTAAAATTTACCATAATGACATTAACTTCTGAGAATCATTGGCTATGATTGAATTGCCTTATGTGCTATACTAATTGTAACTGTGAACGGTATATACAGACTCTTCTGGAGTTGCAAGTTTACGGGTTGTCAGATTCGATGAGATGTCGGGAAGGGAAAAAAGACGAGATGGGAAATTTTTCTGGCAGTGCTTCAATGAAGATGAACGGAACTTCTGACAGTTTGAATTCTGATTGTATGCGTGCCAGTTCTTTGGCCTTCTCTTTAGGCCCTGGTGAAGCTGGTTCGTTGGGATTAACTGGATTACAAAACCTAGGAAATACTTGCTTCATGAACAGTGCCCTTCAGTGCTTAACACATACGCCAAAGCTTGTTGACTATTTTCTAGAAGATTATGGTAGAGAAATAAATCCTGACAACCCATTGGGCATGAATGTATGTGATCAATTTATTCATAACTCATACTTTATTAGTTTGTTGTCTCAGGAATTTTATGGGTGGGGTACTTCTATACTTCTGATGTCTTTCACATTAATATTCCTTTCTTGATATATGTTTCTTTGCCAGGGTGAGATAGCTTCGGCGTTTGGAGATTTACTTAGGAAGTTATGGGCTCCTAGTGCAAGTCCTGTGGCACCAAGAATGTTCAAATCAAAGCTTGCTAGATTTGCACCTCAGTTTAGTGGGTTTAATCAGCATGATTCCCAAGTTAGTGCATCTGGTCTTTCTTTCTATATCTTATGTTTTTGGCTTCAGAAGGCTTATGTTCCATGCACCCTTACATTGTCTACAATACATGCGTATGCATCTTTCTCAACAGGAGCTTCTTGCTTTCTTATTGGATGGACTTCATGAAGATTTGAACCGTGTTAAATGTAAGCCTTATGTCGAAGCCAAGGATGGAGATGGTCGACCAGATGAAGAGGTTGCAGATGAGTATTGGCATTATCATCTGGCTCGCAACGATTCCGTCATTGTTGATTTGTGCCAAGTATGTACTCATCTCATTTTATGCAATTTTTAGAATTGATTACCGACGCATACATGATTTGAAGAACATCATTGTTATAAAAACTTACTCCCTTTGTCTCACAATGAATGCCATTCTCAATTTTTAATGTAACTTTAATTATTATTTTTTCAATTATGCCATTCAATTATTACTATGTATACTACTTCCAAAACATTGATTCTACTTTGCATTTATGTGAATGAAAGACACACCAATAGTTAAGAAGAATAATTTGGTAAAATGACTCTTCCTTTTCTTCTATTTATTGTATTCCTTAATATGTGTACAAAAACCTTAAACAACACTTATTGTGAAATGAAAGGAATATTATAGAATTTGTAATTTTGTGTGTCTAAATCAACCTTGTATTCATAATGCTGTTACAAATAAATACATTGAATGTCTAACTGATTAGCAATAATATGGGAATCTATACAATATAGGAATATTAACAGGTTACTAATTCTATCAGCCAATTCATCATTCAAACCAACAAAATCAGTTACCATTTTTCTTGAAAGAACTTTATCTCTCACAAAGTGACAATCAATCACTATGTGCTTAGTTCTTTAATGAAAGACCATGTTGGAAGGAATATGTAGTGCAGCTTGGTTGTGACAAATGAGTTTCATTGTTTTGAATCTCCTAGTTTGAGTTGTTGGAGTAACTTAGCCATGCGTGTTCCCAAGTTGTTGTTGCCATAACACAATATTTTGCTTCTGCACTAGACCTTGCAACTATGTTAAGCCTCTTCCGCTGCCATGAGATCAAGGCGGGAGATGCAACGGATGGGTCGGATGACCTAGAAAATAGGAAATGGGGCCTCTCAGACGGCCCCTGGCGAAAAGTAGTGGCTGGAGAAGGTCTGACGCTCTCACGAGCTCTAATGTGTCAGAGAATGAGCAAAATGCGCCGGCACAGTGATAGGGCATGGCTGTAGGGAAAACACTTCCGTGCTTGCTGCAGGGTTCCAAGTTGGTCTGTGATGCCGGCTGATGGTGGGTCTGACTGGAACAGACACAGCTGGTACTGATGGAAAACATTGCTCAAAAGGAAGGTCGCCGGAAGAGCACAATGAAAAAAAAGAACGCTCAGTAACCCTAGGATAATATGACTACTGATACGATATAGAATTTGTAATTTCATGTCGAACTAAGTTCACAAAACCTTGTATTTATAATGGTGCTGCAAATAAATACATTGAATGCCTAATTGATTAACACTTAATTGGGAATTTGTATAGTTTAGGAATATTAACAGGTTACTAATTCGAACACTTACAAAGCACATGCATGATTTATTTGGGACATTTATAAATGTATTAAAAACAGTTAAAGAGTTTAAACTAGTGTTTTAACTTTTAAACAATTGGCTGTAACTATGATTGACAGGTTATTAACAAAAAGAATTCTGAGATATACAGACATTGTATTATTAGGACAGAATATTCAGTCATCTAATTTCTTAATACTTTATTTGAAGTTTCACATGTATTGTGTTAGATATCATATGATACAATTGAATTGCTTTTGAAAAGTGCAGTTAACTTCTTTTAGCGTGTGTAGGGACATATTGAGCAAGAGTAACAGGTTTATGTGAGTGGTGGGAAAATTGAAGAGTGACCATTGAGTCTATCATAAATGATCAAGTATATTATGATATTAAAGTAATAATACTTTTTAAAAACATGCATTTGATGCTGTTACTTTTAAGTGGTCTTTTAATCTTAACAATTTATGGATTCTAAAATAGATATAAATTCATGATAGCAGTTAATTGTGTTAGAAGTTAGAAACATAAGAAAACGTGCTAGATTTTTATTTCATTACAAAGTGATCCATATCTGGCACCAGAAGACTGCTTCTTTTTCTTTTTGGTAAAAATTAATTTGAGATTAACTTTGCTGTCTTATCACGTTCATGAGAAATATTTTGGTTACTTATTCTTCCTAATGGTAACTCTTTTTACCCTGTGGACCACATTCATCATTTTATGCAGGGCCAATATAAATCAACGTTAGTTTGTCCTGTTTGTAGGAAGGTCTCTGTGACATTTGATCCATTCATGTACTTATCATTACCTCTACCTTCGACAACAATGCGGACAATGACTTTAACTGTTGCTAGTAACACTGGTGATGGAATGTCTCAATTATCACCATATACAGTTTCTGTTCCAAAACATGGAAAATTTGAAGATCTGACACGTGCTCTTAGCATAGCATGCTCTTTGGGACCCGGTGAGACCTTATTAGTAGCTGAGGTATATATTTTATAACTTATTTGTTTAAACTCAAATACGAACTCAGTTCCCTTGAGTTTCTTTTTTGATTCATTTCAATCCTGTAAAAAACTATGATGTCTGAAGCTAGGCTCTGGTACAGGTATACAACAACTGCATCATACGTTTCCTTGAAGATCCAGCTGATTCACTATCATTGATCAGAGATGCTGACAAACTAGTTGCTTATAGATTTCTGAAAGATAACGGGGACACCCCTCTAGTTGTTTTTATACATCACCAGATGGAGGAGTAAGTCAATATGTTTCTGATGATAAGATTGTTTAAATCAGGATAGATAGAGCTTTTTTGTTTTTGTTATTGTGGTACACATAATAGACAGTTGAGTGTCATGCGTTAGTTTTTCTTGAACACTAAGAATTCAGTCTTAGATTACAATAGTTGAATAAGAATTACAAGCAAATTTTCTGGAAAGCAGCCGAACCTTTCAACTGAAAAAACAGTCAACACATACAATAGAGTACTACTCTATTTACTACAAGTTTACAATACTCAATAATGATCCTCCTCTATCCAAGTAACTAACTAACTAATCTAAGTCTCTAACAACTATTGACTACTCTAATTTCCCTTTATTCTATATCCTAACATGTAAAGTGCAAATAATTACCTCAAACACATTGATTATCAACTGAATTTTACCAATGTCCATGAAACTTTGGAGAAAAAAAATTAAGCTGACCCAAACTGTTTTAATTTTTATCTAGATGCAGTGTGATGGCTGAATTTTAGTGTTGTAGCTTCTCATTATGATTAAATTTATACAAACTAGGTGTGTCTAACTCTCTTACCTATGGTGATAATATCTTGCTTTCGGTGCAATTAAATTGCCTGTAAAAGTCCAACAGTTGGACCCAAAAAATCTGAATTAAATTTTTCGTTGAAGAATGTTTATATGCGAATAGTCTAAATTTCATCAAGCTTGTTTGATGTGTCTCCAATAATCCAGGACTTACATATTCTATTGCCCAAATCGCTTCGCATTTAAACAATGAATAGAATAACGTTCAATGAGTTTATTTGATAGAATTTTGATTCAATATTTAATTCAATGTAAATTAGTTATATTAAAAAGCTTGTCCTATAGGAAGACTTTTTTTATGATGCTAATATAAGTTAGCATGTTTAATATGATTTCAATAGATTGAAACCTGATTGTTTATTTTTATTTTGTAGTTTTGGCTCGATCTCTAATCAACTGTCCTCTCTACCATTTCATTTACTTGATCTATTTGTTCAAAATTGCTTATGGCAATGTCACTCTATTGGAATTCAATAGTTTTTGAGTTTTTTTTCATGTCTTGCATTGCATACAAGGCCTTGAGATGTTCCACCCTCCCTCCTATTCTTTCTTATATTGAGGTTCTAAAACATGTTGGTAGAAAATGCAATGTCAAGCATGCCATCTTATATTGAGATTCTAAAACATAGAAATGCAATTTCAAGCACACTGGCAGTCTTTTAGTGTAATAAAAGCTGTGTCTCTAAAATTAATTTAACACATCTCCACAGATTCGGTAAAAGAGCAAAATAGTTGACTGTACTAGCTTACATTCTCATACATGCTTTGCATGGACTCTTTTATGGTCATTTGTTATTTCCTTGCCTTGTAAAATTTGTGTTTGATTTAATTTTGTCAGGCAATCCATCTATGGAAAATTTGCTCCAAATTGGAAGGCATTTGGAATTCCTGTTGTGGGTAGTCTTTGCAATATTGTAAATGGATCTGATCTCCGCGATTTGTATCTAAAATGGTTCCATCCAATTCAAGATTCAATTGAAGTGGCCTTAGAAAATTGTGTTGTGTCTGAAGGAACTGAAGAAGTTGCAGAAATGGAAGGAGTTACAAATCCTAGTTCAGATGCCAATGTAAGTGGATTAGATACGCCTTCAGATGGAGGAATGGAGTTTTACATAACAGATGATAAGGGGTCTGTCAAAAAATCCAAAATATTAATGAATGATCCACTTACAATAAATGGAGAGTTAAGGTTGCTGCATGTGCTTGTATGTTGGTCAGACAAACTGATTAAGAAATATGACACACGGCTTTGCAGTTCATTGCCTGAGGTTTGCAAATCTGGCTTTTCAGCAAAGAGACCTCAAGAATCAGTTTCTCTGTATAAGTGCCTTGAAGCATTCTTGCAAGAAGAACCTCTTGGACCAGAAGATATGTGGTTAGTTACTGTGTTTATAGTATATAGAGTAGTACTTTTATCGGCATGCCTGTTACTTTCTATCTGGGAAATATTTTCACTGGATTACTATACTTTTATATGCAGATAAAATTTAATTATAATTATTTTCTCTATATTTTCCCTTCTATTTTATTTCTATATTTTTAGACTGGATCTCTTTTTTCCTAATTTTAATCTTATAAACACTGGTAGTAGAACATTCTAGCTAATCTTTGTTTTCTATCTGAAAAAATTGCCGTGTCAATACCTTATACACCTATTTCTGGTCTTTTGTTTATTGTTCTATATATTAGGGTCATACACTTGAAACATGCCCATTTGTATCTATAAGTTACTTATCTTTCAGCCTTACTAGTATCTAAGGTGCAGTTTTCTGTAATGCTAGGTATTGTCCTGGATGTAAAAATCATCGTCAAGCTAGTAAGAAGTTAGACCTTTGGAGACTTCCTGAAATTTTGGTCATTCATCTCAAGAGGTTTCAATATAGTCGCTTCATGAAAAACAAGCTGGAGACATATGTTGACTTCCCTGTAGATAATCTTGATCTTTCAGCTTATATTACCCATGGGAACCAGAAGTCTTATCATTACACACTTTATGCTATCAGTAACCATTTTGGAAGCATGGGGGGTGGTCATTATACTGCATTTGTACATGTAAGCGCTGTTGACTTTTTTTTATATATTTTCCTTTTTGTTTTTAAGTATGTAATATAGTATGGGTTATGAATATGAGAAATCAATAGAACACACTGAAGTCCTGGAAGCATTATTTTTTCCTTTATTATGGATTAAATTTTATGCCTCTATCCTTAGGCTTTTTCACCAAAGAAGGTGAAAAATTGATATTATAAGGTTGACATAACTATGATCTCAACACAATTTTATAAGGTTTTTATTATATATAAAAATTAATATAAAACAATTCTTTCAGCAATTGTTAATATTCTTCCTAATTGTTTTCTTCTTTTGCATATGTGTAGCATGGTGGTGATCAATGGTATGACTTTGATGATAGCCGTGTCTATCCCATCAGCAAGGAGAAGATAAAGTCTTCAGCTGCCTATGTTCTTTTCTACAGAAGAGTTTTTGAAGTATTGACATAATGAGAGAGTAGCATATAGTTCGAACAGCCAATTGAAACTATATACCATTTGTTAACATTATTGCCATCACAGTCTTACAAGTGTACAGAGGGCAAACACTGGTGCAAAGATAAGATTACTGCCTGATGACTGGGTTATCAGAGGATCTAGTTACAGATATACTTTCTTCTCATGCAGTTAAGATTGTTTACATCTGACCCTCTTCAAACCCCACAGTGGTGGGTTTATGTGCACTGGACTGCCCCTGTTTTTCAGTCTTCTTACAAGTATACTTGGCAAGGTAACATTCTTTTGTCATTCACTCTTAAAGTTTAGACTACTTGGAATTTCACCAGGGAAATGATGACTTTAAAACTTAGGGCAGTATACTAAGGAGGACTTTAACATAGTAAAAACTAAGGAGGTGAGGGACATACCTGCTGGGTCAAAGCATATTGTTTACTGATGTTTTAACCATGTAAAGAGAATTTATGTTTCGGAGAGTTGGAACGAATCATGTTAATTCATATTTCTTCTATTTTATTTTTTGTTCCCATTTTGTTCTTTAGCTTCCATAAACAATTTTGAATTCATTGATAGTTTTTTTTAGGGAATTCATTGATAGTTAGTTAAAACTTCTGTAGTTAAATCAGGATGTCGTGAACATTTTGAGTTTTTTATTCTTTTATGGTTAATCAGAACGTGGCGTGTTTGTAATCCACATATTTCTTGGAAAGAAAATTTGTTTAAATGGGCTTTGGTATTTTCTTGCAAGAGTTCATTCAAATTTCATCCATCTTAATTGAGTACAAGTATGATATCTATTCTGTGTTTTTCTTTCTTCCTGAATTCGAAAAACTACGTTCCTGGACTAAAGTTGTACCTTTCCCTAAAAATGTAGTTGTACCTCATTCAAATTTTTGTAACCTAATAGTGGCTCTCCCAAGATAAGTTCTCTCCCTATGAGTGCACATATAAGAAAGAAAGGAGTGTAGTGCGATACTTCTTGTCCTTGGTGTGGTGCTCTGACCCAACCAACTAGCATCTCTTTTTGAATGTCCTAAGAGTGTATGGCAATACCTAAGCATCTGGAGTTTAATTCATAACACCATCCAACCAGTTGAATCTACCAAATAGCTGATGTTCATACTTGTGCGTACCAGTTCTGGCTCGATTCAGTGTAATTCTAGTAGACCCATGACTGTGTCATGGTCAAGACCTCCAAAAAGATTCATCAAGTGTAATATTGATGCTTTTTTTTCTCTGTGCAATTAAGTATGGTTGGTATTGCGCTGTGTCTTTGCATTGAGTTTGGGTTATCATGGAAACTAGAATAGAGGGGATAAAATCGCTTCTTGAAGTCAGGTTGGGTGAAGAATATGATATTCCCTGTGCAATCAAATGAGTGATGGGATCTCCATATTCATAGCTTTATTTTGCAGTTTGATTTGAAATTAGTCATTGATAGCATCAATGGTGTTGTTGAGGATCTCTCGTGTTTCGGATCTCTTTGTTTCAACTCACACGTAGAGTTATCAGTCATATCTTATGCTAGTCCTCGATCATTTATTGACATTCCAACATATATTAAAGTTTTAATGATGAATGAAATGCATTAAGTTTGTTTTTGTAAAAAAAAAGACCATCAGTAGTGGTGGTCTTAGACAAATAAAAAGTCTACCATTGAGGGCTAAAAGAACATACATAAAACAATCAATACATAGAAACCAAGTGTGTGAATGTGATGGACGGTGTAAATGGCTCATAGACGCTGTTTTCATCTAAAAGTTACGTTAAGAAATTTTGCCAGAATTTAAGTAACACAATTTCATCGTTGTTTTAGAAGTAGAAGTCTAAGAAATTTTGCCGGAATTTGAGTAACACAATTTCATCATTTTAGAAGTAGAAGTCTACGGTTTTTCTATTTTATTTTCAAAACTAAGATAATAATTGATAAGTGTTATTTAAATAAAACATTACAAAAGAAAAATAATTAATTAAAATTTGAGACATATTTATATCTTTTCAATTAACTTACATGTTAATTTGAAATTATTTCTGGAATTTTTAATTATTTTAAAATACTAATTCACATTAGATCATATATATATATTAAGGTGGTCCGCGCTATACAATGCAAACAAATGATAAATATGATTTGATATTTGGTGTTGGGAAGGAATCTGTTGTTGTTTGGGTGGAATATGGTCCTACTGAAAAATTGGCAACGGCGTAACTAAGTGACAGTCGGAATTGGTTCAGAGACATTAATTTATTGTTTTCTGCAACGAAAGATAATAAAGTCAAGTCACCCATCTATCTAGCTGCTATCTTTCATTCAAACAAGATCCAAGCCGCACATGCATCCCACCTACTCATCTGATTTGACGTTTCAGATTCTGTACTTTTAACCTCATCCCATCTTACATTTGTTCCATCGCTGTCTTCTCCTTCATACATTGCCCAATGCCCATACTCCCTAATCCCCCCTCATCATCTTCAAAATCCAAAATTATATTCTTTTAAAACAAAATTTTAATATTCAACTTATATTCATTATAAAACGAGTAAATTATAATTAATTAAACTGTTTTTAAAATTTTGACAAAAAAAGTGTTTTTAATTATTTTAATGTTTCTTTTGAGGGATTTAAATTTCCTCCATTGAAATTTTTATCAATGAATTGACATCTCTGACATATTAAATCTATGATTAAATATACATTTTAAAAGAAATATATAATTAAAATTTATTTTAAAAGAAATCTATGATTGACATCTCTAGACATATTAAATATATAATTAAAATTATTAGATATGTTTATTTTAAAAGAAACATTCAATTAATTGAATATCTTTTGTTAACTAAAAATTAATTAAAATGTAATTTAAGAATATCAATACTAAAAATGGGCCAATTAATTAATATACAATCTAGTTTTGTCAATACAAGTGAGTTCATCCAAAGTTGTTTAGAGTAGCTAAGGGACGGATATATTCAGGAAAAACAAAAGAATAAGGGACCAATATAGTTATGTCGATATTAAGGTGCTTAGTTAATTTTGTTTTGGCTATTTTAAATTAATCAAAGATCGAAAATTCTAACTGTCATGGCAAGATAATCTTGCTGCGCCCAAATACAACATACTTTCTCCTATATTTATTCGCTTATTAGATTATTTCATGTATTTATCATTTTTATAAATTTAAATTAGAAGATATTAAATATAGAGTGTTCTTTATAATTATAATTAGTTGATATCATTGAAAAATTATAATTAAAATCATCTTTAAAATTTAAAAACTAAATTATTTCAAGATAATTTTATATAAATAAATTAATTATTGTTGAAGAGAAAAAATATATAAGAATAATGGTATCTACAAGTCAAGTTCAACCATGCAAGTAATGACACTTTCAGAGTTGATGAGTTGATTCAATGCTTTTTTTGTTTTTGTTTTTGAAATTAAATGATATAAAAATTTGTATGTAATTGTGAGGTGATATTTAATTTAACAGTATTAATATTAATTTATATTAATACATATTATTGATAAAATATACATAAGATATACATATATATATATATATATTCAGTTAGACTCAAAATTTTGACAAAAAAATATAATTTAGTAAAAAATAAGAAAATAATATTGAGGTAAAATGATAGAAAATATTTGTTGAGCTCACCTCAAAATATTTTATCCCAATGTGAAGAGTATCGAGGGGGCAACTGAATTTTTTTGAACAATTTTATCGCATCATGCATACATATATTATAATAATAAATGATTATTTCTATAAAATAATTATTTAAAAATTATGTATATCAAAATTAAATAAATTTTTAGTTTCTATAAAATTTAAAATTTCGATTTTAGCCTCTGTAAATAAAAAATCACATTGTTTAGTTATACAAAATTATTATGCAAATAGTTTTAATCTCTCTTAAAATATCAAAATATATATATATATATATATATATATATATATTTGAATAATTTTTTCATATATATTTACTTTTAGGTTCATATTTTAAGATCTTTTATCTTGAACACATAACATTTTAAAAAATTCATATTTAATTTATAAAATTCTAAACATGTGTGGATGAACTTTTAATAATGATTAAAATATGGTTGTAAAAAATCATTCAAAAATTTAAAAATTGAAGGATATTTCATTTCAGCAAAGACTAAAACAGTTTATATACTAACTTTGTTGAGATTAAAAAATGTGATTTTTTTAACGATTAAAAATATGTTTAACCATTTATATTATTATACTAAAAATATAAATATCAAATGTTTGTTTTTTTTATTTTAATTACAAAAATACAAGTGCAACATATATTATTTTAACTTTATTTTAGGTGTTTTTAAAAATTTATATAAAACAATGCAAAAATGTGTATACTAAGGATAGATAAATATTAACTCGATCAACTAGCCAACTCAAAGGTAAGACCAACAACACACACATCACCTTAAACCTCCAAAAAAAACTTATATTTATATTTAATACAGATTTTTCGTGTGATCATGGCATCAATAATTGATCTTATATGTTCTATAAATTTTAAAGTCAAATCACTAAAATTTTATCTAAAATATAAATGAAAAAAAATTGATTTTATCAAATAAAAAAAAGATTAAATAAATTATACTAATTTAAGAAATACTTTTGCATTATAAAAATTTAAAGAAAACGAATTAATTTTACAAAATTAATATTTTATACTTTAAAAGTGACTCCTCAAAATTAATTTCAAAATCGACCTTATTTGATTATAAATATGATAGAAAATATTCATATATAATATATACAAATTAATATGTCGTTATACATAATTTAAATTTTTTTTGTTGATAAGTGTCATATATTAAACTATCTGATTAAGATCGAATTATCTAAATTTTTTAGTTAAATTTTAATTATTTTTAAATTTAAACTAATCTTAATTAGATAATTGAAATGTGTTTGATTGTGTTCCAATCTAAGTCCAGTTGTGCGTGCCTTAAATCAAGGATCCAATATGATAATAGTTCGACAGGCATGACCCCATTAGATTTAGGGCATCCCTAAATAGTGGGATGTTTGTAATGGCATGCGCGTTTTAACCATATTGAGCCCACTCATATAACACTGTTAAACATATGTCATGTCAACATTACTGAAAAGAAGATCATAGCTTTAGTAATTTTATTTCATTTCATCTAGTCTTGGGAACAAGAAACTCATATTATGTACCAATACCAGCCATCCGATATATTTTGTCAAGCTGAACAATGATTTGATCATGGGGGTATCCAATCGATAATTTTAAAAAATAAAATAGAAAATTCATCTCGTTTATTAGAAAAAAGTCGACAACCCCTCTACTTTCTTCAATGATATTTTGGTTGATAAAACAATTGGACAGTGGACCATCTAGTCCTAACATTTTGCTACCTTAATTAAACTCTTTAAAAGCTCTCATTAACAACGATAAATAATTAATTTGATGGAACACAAGTTCTCATCTGAATTCTCCAATTATTACATAAATTCATCCTAGCCACGATGCATTCTAAAATAGACCAACTTACTGAATTATAAGTATTTTGAAAATCTAATTTTGAAAAATATGTTTAAATTTCTTTGCTAAATTAATCCAACAACTCGTTAATAACCTATATAGTATATACACTTTTAATCGAGTATGTGTTCCTTACTTATGAGGTAAGAGTATAGTTTAAAATAAAATATTACCAACTCAACTATACTAAAAAATTGTTATTTAGTGATCCAAAATAAATAATCATCATAGATCGATTTAGAAACAAAATCCTTAAAATTATTAATCCATTACAAGTTAGATTTTACCTAAGGGATAAAAATTTTTTTTTGACGAATTTTAAAAATGATTTACTATCAAATGAAAAAATTGATCTGTAAATAATTTTTTTAATTAAGTACAAATTAATATAGATGTTAAATACATTTAGAGACCGGAAAAATGTTATGTGGATAATAATACATATTATAAAGGATGCGTACTTGGCAAAATTAAAACCAATCATTTAAATTTTCACATCACCTATGTATAGTTAGTGAGTCTTTTTGTTGACGAATTTCATTTGGTGACTCTTCATAATAAGGTTTTTTTTAGGATAAATAGCATTGCTTTTTTTACTTAGGCATCCTTTTCCCCAAGTTTTCATGTGCAAATTCCACATTAAATGGTAATGACCTATGTATAAAAAAATGTTATAAATGGAAGAGACATATCCTTTTTCTTAAAAGATTAAAAAACATAATAATAAAAAAAATTGTGGTCTGAGAATGTGACAGGTGAAAGCATGCATGCATCACCTGCGTTCACTGCATTAATTAACTAAATTATTTAACCCACTGATTCCGGGAAGAAGAAGAACAGAAAAATGGTATTTATTGAAAAAGAAAAACTATTACATAAATGTTAATATTAAAAGGTAAATTTAATTATTATTATTATTATTATTATAGTCATATATTGTTTATAAATTAATCGTTTTAATTTGGATATATAATTTTTATTATATATATTTATTATTTAAAACATTTTTTATTTAATGAGTACAAAAATTATATATATTTTCTTCTATTACAATACTACATACTCAACATGAATATTGTACTTATTGTAATAATTAATTAAAGAAAGAAACGGTTACCCGAAAAAGAAAGAAAATGAAAATACACGATGGGTAAAAATTGTCCCTCAACGCGAAGCACCGTATACCCCAAAAATGGTCAATCGATAAGCATCTCAAAGATGAAAAGCACTGTTGTGTTCATTATGACAAAAGAAAGTACTACTCTTCATTGTTCAACTGTGGTCCTATTTCAAGATCACAACTTCGCATGGTTTAGATTCATCTTTAAGAAAGTTTTTTTTTTCTTTCCGTCTAAAACATAAATATTTTTCCCATTAAATTAAGGATAAATTATATCATAAATTGCATTTTATTGTCTTTTGATATCAGATCTATATCTACGATAACTAAGTCTGGTTTGATAACAACGTTGTCTATCTTTAAATAACACTTCAATATAATATTTATTTTCTTCTTGAATTGATTTTTTATTTTAATTTTAAATAATAATTTAATCTTTTATATTTTAAAATGTCAAGAATATAAATATTTTTTTATAAAAATTCATAAAATTTATGATCATCATCTTCAAACAAAAGTTATAAAAATTAATTACTATCTTCAATTAAATCTAAATTTTTATCAAATTCATACATCAAATATTTAAATAAACTCACATTTCTATCTTCAACAAAAACAATAACATCAAATCTATCAAATAAAAAACTGACATTTGATATGTTGGTGAGAGATATAAAAAAAAAAGAATATATTATCTTATTGATTTGATGATCAAATCTTAAAATAAACTAAGTAATTTTGCTGAGGTGATCAATGAACTTCAATAATTATTTTTGGTAAAACTTTACTTACCTCTTTGTTGAACTCTAGATTACTATAATCATATTCTTCTAAAAAACTGAGTTAAAATAAAAAATATAATAAAATAAAGATAAAATAACTAATA
>JBBPBS010001143.1:5506032-5525432 GCA_037974835.1 Cicer judaicum | reverse complement strand
TATCATTTTTTTTAATTCTTGTAATGTAATTTAAGAGTAGTAATATATTATGTATGATATTACATTTGTCCCTTTTTATAAACATGATCTGACAATTTCATATATTTTAAAAAAATTAGAGAGTATATTAAATTTGGCCTTGATGTTCCAAAATTGTCATTCACTTAATTAATATTTTATTGAAAAATAAACCAATATAGTAAAAAAAGTCTTATAATTAAGGTCAATTGAAATATGTTAATATTGATTTAAAAGACACATATATATATTAAGCTTGATAATGTTTACTCAACAAGTGCCTAAATTCAGATTAAAAAAAACAAGTGCCTAAGTTCAACATAATAATTAAAACAATCACAAGAATAGCAATTATTATAGAAAAGGGAAATACATAATACTATTAAAAAAACTAAACAAGGGGGCTAGAGTACTCTCCCATGCAGTTGTGTGAATGGGAAATTTGATCAACCTCATTTTTTTACGTCAAGCATAGGAAAAAAACCAACTGATTGATAATCATATATATGGAATTAATTCCATTTTATAATGTATCAATCAATAGAATCCATTAGACTTTTGAGTAGCGTCCCCAACCCCATGGTCCAACTTTGCTTGTTTGCTTCCATCCAACTTTAACCCAAAGTGAATGTGAGGAAAATGTGCCCACTGCATGCATATATAATTATACATATTCATATTAAACGAGACAATCAGCTGGCAACAAAATTGGTGGTACCAAAATTTATAAAAAAAATTAAAATAATTCAGTGGTACCAAAGGATTTATACTAGTACAATATCTAGCAGTTGCAATTTCAACTATGTATAGATTCAAGGGGAACATGATATATAAATGCAGCAAATTGGGTAGACCAAAAATTTTGCTGATTTTTTTTAATTATAGTGGTGTTTTTTTTTTAATGAGAAATTATATATATAGATTAAAAAGGGAATATAAAAGGTACTCAAACCTAAATACAAAAAGAAACAAGAGCTATGAAAAAAGCTAACAACAAAAGAGATACAAATAAACTAATCTGAAGATTAGAACAACAACTCCAACCTAAATAACAAATTAATATCAAAAAAGTAAATTAAAACTATCAACAACAAATTAAAATATCACCACCTTCCTCTTATATATATATATATATATGGCCAACAAATTAATAATATTGTTAATTTTTTTTAAAAGTCAATTGTTAGTTCTATTCTTGTTCAAATGTTGGTAACTTTTTTTTTTACTTTACATATTAGTAATATTTTATTAATTGTGTGAATTGAATTTTATCTTTGTTTATCACTTTACTTTTTAACTTCTTGACCTCAACCCCAAAGTCAGTTTTATAACCATAATGAAATTCAAATTAAACATTCTAACAGCAACAGGTGTTAAGTATATAAAGGAAAAGCATTAACATAACCGCTAAGGATGACGCACACAAATTAAAAAGTATGGTCCAAAAAATCTAGGGGCATTATATTAGCAAGATAAATTAATTAATAGACGGAAAAGTATAAATTTTACCTTTAAATTCATCACTAAATTAAGTCATATAGGTATTCGAGAGAGATTCATTTTTATATTGCTAATTTTGGACACTAATACTATTTTTTGAATTAATGGATCGAGAACTTTGAACTCATACCCTAAGAATTTCATAATATTCTTAGATATACATATTTTATTAATTCATTATTTTTTTTACAATATAGCAAAATATCATTTTTAAGGTAAAAATGGGTCGTGTGTATTTTATCATGATCACTTTATTTTTATAGGCAAATTAATTAAATAGATCAGATAAATCTAAAGTTTAAATTGCTTAATTAATTATATGTAAAATCTGACTTAATTAATAAAATATTAAAATTATTAGACTAAAAATATCATAATTTTAAAGTTTAAATACGATAACTCGTAATTATCTAGTGCGAGATTTTTGCTTAATTGCTTTGTCATATAGTGCAAACCATGGTTTGATAATTTTGTCAAAAAAATTCTTAACTTTACATGCACGTTTGCATTTATCACCGTATTTCTTAAATAAGAATAAACTTTTTTATAGGTAGAAGTTGAAGGATATGATTAGTTGCCCTTTATACACTCGAAGTTCAATATGAACCTTCAGCCTCGAAGAAGGAGCTACTTGGTTTTCTTTGGTAAAGTTTCTACAATAATTCTAGAAATATATTTTGTGTAAACGACAAAATTGTCTCTTATTGTGTAATCCACACATGTGATGGAAAAAAATAGATATAACACTTTCATGCAATCATATGCCAGAATGCATATATGCTTTAAAAAGATGGGAAAATAAATTAAGGTTAAACTTACGTTTTTGGCTGCTGTGCTGAATGCTTCTCTATGGCTGATATCTGGATTACTAGCCTTAATTCTTTGTATTTCCTCCCTGGAACCAAGACATAGAAGGCTCTTAATTATTTAGTATTGTCTAATAAAATATATAGAGCTCATATTTTCAATTACTTTTTACAAGTAAATTAAAAAAACAAAAATCAACTGACTTTCAACTACGACTTCTTTTATGTAATTTTCTTGCTTCACACATAATAAGAAATCAATTATAATTACTAAAATATATTTTTTATAATAATTATCATATTAAATTTGTGTTGAATCTATGCACTCATATTATAAATAAAAAAAGATTAATAAGAGTGTTTTTGAAACAATATATTTTTAGATAAGCAAATAAATTTTATTAAAAATAAGGGGGTACTCTCACTATTTAGAACAATAATATTAAATAACATTGTATTTAATAATTTATATTTATATTTGAGATAAATTATTTTGATAATTTTTGTCTATAAATAAAGTCGGAGGGAGTACTACATTGTTAGATCTGTATCGTGAAATGTTTTAAAAAAAATTCATTTTCCAATTATCTGTGGTTATATAGTCCAAAGTAGTTAAAAATTATAGTTTAAAATGTTTTTCTCCTTTAAAATTGTGCTCTATTTCAATACTTATTTTGCTTGTTTTTCTATAAAACCCTTATCTCTACTTCTATCATCTTTAATCCATGGGATTTGTGATTAATTTAGTATAAGATCATACAAGTATATTCCATGTACTTACAACATTAACAATAACAATATTAATAAAGATATGATAAAAAAAAATTAATTTTTGAAAAATTTATATAACAAGGATTTAAATTTGTAGTATATAATTGTTTATATTTATAACTAATCGGATTTTATTTGAACATGTTAATGAATCATTATTCTCATTAGATTTGCAATTCAAGTAGTTTTAGAGCATTACTCATAATATGTTGATCTTAGAATTGTAAATTGGAAATATTACTTACTTAATGAACCGATTATAAGCAGAAGGAACACGTTGTCTCTTCTCCGGAGCTGTACAAATCAACAAACAATTTAAATTTACACATATTAACAATAAAAATTAAATATGATTTTATTTTCTATTTTAGAAATACATACGATTTCCTAACAATAGGCCCATTAATTGGACGGATTAATGGAATAATAGGGCAAATCCAAGTCATAAAAATGGTATTTTAGTACCAGTGCCAATATGAATTATCATGAGCATGAGTTGTTAGAATGTAACTTTGTAACATAGGGTGATAGAATATTTCCGGAAAAAAAGTAAAGAAATTGAATTGAATAAAGATTTAAAAATGATTTGTAAAATAAATGAAAGTGCACATGCAGATTGGTGTACTTGCAGTGTTCTAGGGCACAACATGATTGCAATGAATTAAGGATGGGTTAATTTTGTTATGTAATGTCACCATCTAGTTGGGGACAGTTAAATGATGATGTGAATATAATAGGTCAATTTTGGGTAGTTTTGTACCCAAAGAAACTGGATAGTGAGAGAGATGAACGCCCACTCTTATGAAAAATCTGTGTTTTTAGGACATGTGGCCAGCCTGATCAATCATGACCACCTTCTTCTGCTCCCTTACATTACATTCATTTACTTCTGCCAGTTGTGGAGTAACTACTCTCACTCTTTTTGTCCTTCCATTCTATCAGAGATCATGCTTCCTCACCTTCTAACTATATTTCCTCACTTTTTATGGCCTACTTACCTCTTACTCATTCTTCTTAATCATAATTTCTATTTCTATACACTAAACAATTCTTATTTCTTTCAATTTTGCAATGCTGTTATATATCCCATATTAGGCAACACTATACTTATTCCGTCTATTTTTAAATATGAATTTGTTATTTTAGTCTCTTAAATATATAAAACCTCATCTTGTTAATTAGTCTCTAATATCTTTTTAGTAGTTGGATTGAATCAACGAATTTTATATATTTTAACAAGTGTTTAGTATTTTCATATACTTTATAGACTAATTTGGAGAGAGAGTGATATCTTAGTGACTAATTAAGAGGATTAAGATTGACTGCAGTCGATAAATTTCGATTGTTAGAGGCAAAATAGAGCGTGTGTGACGAGTGTAACTCACGGCGAATGGGAGGAGTTCTAGGTTGCTCATGAGCTACTGTCTCAAACGCTTTGCATTTTGAAGATGATGATCCTACTTCCTTTCTGCTTGGTTCTTGATGACAGCTTAAGAGTTGTGGTTTCTGTCATTTCACCATTAACAACAAATTAAAAGAGATAATTAATAACAATCGCATTCAATATAAAAATAAAAAAATCGATATATTTGATCTTAATTTTTAATCTAACATTTGTCTGATATCATTTATGGTGATATATATCATTCAAAATATATTGATTGAATTTTAAAAAATGTGCAGAAATGAAGAAGAACCTTAAAATGGAAAGTACCTGAGGGTGATCTTGTTGAGGTGGAAAAGATTGAAGTGATGCTCCCATGTTAACAGAAAGCAAATTAGCACAATGCCCGCATCTAACTGTCACTATAGTCAGCAAGCTGCTGCATGGAACACTAACCTGGATATATAATAATAAAATTAAAATTCAATTTCACTATATAGCTTAGATCTAACTCTAATTACCCCTTTCAAAGAATCTAGTATATCATTAATACGAGGAACAGAAAAGAAAGCTACTTAGCCTATATAGTCACATCTCTATCTTCAAAATTGGGATTCTCAATGCCTTAAATTTTGTGTATTAGATACAAAATAGTTATGTTTGTTTATCAAATAAAACAAAAAATATTAATGTTTGCTATCACATTCCAAAGGTGTTTTCCATTGGAAGCTAAAACTATGCATTATTTCATATATGGACATACATAGCAATTATAAATTGTATTTAACATATACTCCTTTTGCCTTTAAATATATATAAATAAGTAATTGAGAAAACAGAAGAGGACAAATAAGGTTGTGGGAGAGAGAGAGAGTTTTGATTTTATGGGGTGTAGTGTAGAATACATAACATAGACACTGTAGAGGTATAGGAAGAAGTGTGCATGTGCAGTATATTGAATGAATATTATAGCAGGAATTGGAAGCATAGGATAGGACCTGACATATTATTATTGACATTGTTTTATTTTTTGTTTTAATTTAAAATTTAAAATTAAAAGTTAGCACTCTCACAATGGTGCGCATCACTTTTCAAATTGCTGACACTGCAAGGCAAATATGATAAAAGATAGAAATTGTGTGAAGAGAGAGTGTGTTGAAAATGACATGACTGGAACAGAAAAACAGATATCAAATATATGAATAAAGAAAAGTTTGCAGATTGATTGATTCATCATAATCATGAATCAAACATTCAATTTTTACTTACTGCTTCATATCAGTCTCCATTTTCATAACAAGAGAAACAAAGACACTGCTTTCTTAAAAGGAGTAATTCAACAGAGATATTATCATGAAACAAAATAAATTAAGATAAAAGAGAGAAAACACGTTTTCTGGATTTGTCTTCACTTGATGATTAACTAATATTCATAAGTTTTTATTATTATATAAAAGAGAAGAAACTGTGAATAAATTAAACTTGATTCAAAGAAAAATGACCCTTCACTGCCAAATCATGATGAACAGAATACCCAACTTTGACAGACATCACTCAAATATCAGAGAAAAGTGACTTCCATTCAGATTTAATTGTAAATAAATATAAAATATATGATAATTTTGGCATATGAGATCACATGATATTATTTATTATCCTGAAAAATAATAAAAATAAACATAAGAAGAGAAAGGGCTCTATATTTGTTTGAAGAACCCTAATACCTGTTTGTGACTTATGAGTAGCCCTACCTATTCATATAGCCTTCAAATTATGCATTTTTTTGTCTGAACATTTTGAAATTACTTCATTCAACCTCATCAAATTTCTTTATTACTCCTCAAAATTAAGATATATATAAATATATATGTCTCACTTTCTCAATGAAAATATCCACAAATTTTTTTACAGGAATTAACTGGGTTTCAAAATCACTTTTCTTCTGCTATTAGGTTGAACTTATCACTTTAAAAATTAACAAAATCCAGTTGCACTTTCTCATAAAATATAAAGTAAGACTCAAATTCTTGATCTTATGTTCAATTCAACAACTTCACAAACTCATTTATTTTTGCTTTTTTATGATTTTTTTTCTTTCAGAAATATAAAAAACCAACACAAATTAGATGATGAAAAGACATGACAAGGTTAATAAAAAAAAGAGAGAGAGAGAATTGAGAATTGTACCGCAAGAGTGGTGTTGCAGAAGTTGCAGTGAACATAACAAACACGTTCATTTGCCATCATTTCCATTGACATTTTTTTTTATAAATTTGTTGTTTGTGCTTAGTAGATTTATAAGCAGAGATCAGAGAAGAGAATTTCCTTGACTGAAATAATAAATTGAACAAGCTAGATCAAGGATTTATAGAATAGCAAGAAGAATATATAATATTAAGATAGAGAATCATATATATGAAGATTAAATAGAAATAAATAAAAAAACTTAGATAAAATTATATTTAATGGAAAGATAGAGAGAGAAAGAAGGAGGATGTGTACAAAAATGTGAATGGTTAGGATGGGACTAGTCTGGTCGGGGAAAACAAGTAGACTGAAATTATAAATGGTTTTGAATTAAATTTTTATATACACCGTCGCTATAGAAACTTTTGTATTTAATTTATATATATTATTAACATAATATAGTATCATTTAATTACTATTTGATTTTTACATTAACTAATTTTTTTTTATTAATTGATTAAAAGTATTAAAAATATTTGATTTTAAAATATTTTTGATATTTGGTTGGATATGGGTCCACGAAAATAAATCAACTCAAAATTTGGCATATGTTGCGGTCCAGAGACTTCACAATAATTTCAAAGTTATATATATAATTTACTTATGGACTCTGTAAAACTTTGTATACGGTGAGAGAAATATTTCAATAAAAATAATAGAATTAGTAATATGAAGAAAAAATGGAGTATAGAAAATGTGTGCGCGTGATAAAAAGAAGAGAGTGGGGAAAGGAAAAGAAGAGTTAACGATGATTGAGAAAATGAGTGGGTGGGAGTGAGCTATCTTAGTGGCTATAGCTTTCTGTGTAGCGGACGAGGGGGGCGAGCAAGGTAGATGGATATTAATGCTCAGAATGTTTAGGGATTCACACACTCACTAGCTATTAAGTCCTAACCAAGTTTATCAAACTTTGTTTCGGACTTCAAACACTAGCTTCAAAAGATTTAGGGGAGTAATTATAGCAAAATATTTTACCTTATTGAATACACGTTTAATTTGTTTACTTACTTCTATACTGTAGTACTTGTGAAAGTAATCAAATTTAAATAAATATATTTTTCTCTCTTTAGATTTAAGTGTCTTCACAACTATAGTAAAATACTAATAAAAATTAAGTGTTTATTATTAATATATTTTTAATTGACGTTGTTATTTTTAAGAATGATTTCTAAAAAAAAAGGATTATACATAAGATAATTAATGATAATTATTTGTAACTGTTACATATTACGTTGTCCGGATAGTTTTTTTGAATTTTTCATCAAATTTCTAATAATAAATATTTTTACATTTAATTTTGAGATTATTATAGAAAAGATAGACAGGTTTTGAAGATTTTCTTTTTTCGAAGACCTCTAAAATCATCTCTCAAAGTTTCTCATTTAAGGTATTTTGTATTATGAAGTAAAATAATTCCATTTATTGAATCTTCTTTTCATTTTTTCTTTTCGGTTGTCTAAATTCTTCCTCCCTTCAAATCTAAATAGTATATAACAAAGAATTTGAACTCATACTAAAACATATGAAATGTGAGTGTGTTTAACATGGACCTCTCAAAAAATGGTTCGAGGATAGAACTCTTACTATTTTTGGTAAATTCTAGATTTTATAATAATAAAAAATAAGAGCAAATATAATATTTTATTAAATTTTATTAAAGTAGCATTGTTTACATTGGACGAAGACCATATTAGACAAACTCAAAATATTTAGACACATTAATTCCTTAAAGAGATTGTAGGCAAAATTATGTATAAATACTTTGTTTGATCAGTTTTTTAAATTAATTCTTTAAATTTTTGCTTGAAATATCTTTTAAATATCAAAATGTGGACATGGTGTTTTTTTTTTTTTTTAGAATTTATGGTTTAAAAAATTGATAGTGTTAAGTATTGACGTGTTATTAACATTGTTGATGTGACAAATCAGTAAATTGGTCTCATATCGAACCTTTAAAATTTTTTCTTGTTGCACTCTTCCTCTTCTTATTTTAACGATGGAGGTTTCTTAAGGAAGCGATACAATTTTTTATTTTTTAATAATCTTAAATTTTATTTAGAGATTTTATGTTTAGATGATTATAATGAAGAGGAGGAAGAAATACAGGAAGAAAACTTAAAAAAACTAATATAGAAAGAAAAAAATAAAAGATCAATATGAAAAGAAAAAAAAAGGTAAAATGACTAATTAAAATTGGACCAATTTGTTGATTTAGATTGTTATTTGATAGTCTTTTTAGTAACATAATTTATGAGAAATTCAAAAAGAAAATTACAACTTGTACAATTTAATTAAGAGAATTTATTTAGAAAATTAACTTAAAACACCAAATCAAAATTTAAAAGACTAATAGAAAGAAAAACATAAAAGATCAATAGGAATAGAAATAAACGTAAAATGACCAACATTGGACCAATTTGTTGATTTAGATTGTCATCTCATAGTCTTTTTATTATCATAATTTATGAGAAATTCAAAAAGGAAATTACAACTTGCACAATTTGATATTGAGAGGATTTATTTAAAAAAATAACTTAAGACTGAATCAAATTTAAAACAATTGATTTAGATTGTCATCTCACATTCTTTTATGCGATAGTGACATATAAATTATTTAAGTTACAAAATATTTGCACTGTCATCTCTATAAATATTTCTGTTAAAGAAAAAACACAATAAAATATAAAACTTCAAATTCAATAAAATCTAAAATAAAAAAAGTGGGATCGAATTTGATAAGCTTAAAAGAATTAAAAATTCCAATAATCAGGAGAAAGAAAATGTGGAAATTGAATGAAAAAAATTCAACCCTCTTACTCTTTTCATCAATATTCAATTTTTCAAACAATAGTAAGTTGACCCACTTGTTGTTTTTCAAACTATTGGCCATTAGGAACATATTGAAAATTGGTTTTAGTTTCTATGTGTTTGGTTTCCAACCTTTTATAAATGTCAAAGATTGAACCTTATGTACGGGAGGGAAGTGGAAATGTGGTGGTGAGTTTGTTGTGTTGTTTTTGTACAAATATGAAATAATGGAACCCACATTATTTGTTTTGAATTTTGTTGATTTAAAATTTTAAGTTTTTATTAAATTTTTGAATTTGGATGAAAAATGATAATTAAAAAGACGAAGAAAAGAAAATAATAATTATAAGATTTTTCAGATTTATTAAATAATTAATTTAAAAAATATATATTTTATTGAAAAATGGATTAATATTATTACATCATACCCTTAACAGTTAGATGTGTTTTGTTTTTGTCAAAACGTATTGATAAAAATAATAATATAAATATTTTATAATTTAAATAATTAAATTATTATAAAATATAAAAATAAATAAAGTATAACTTTCTTAAAATGTAAAAGATCTTAATATGTATTTTGTCTTTAAAATTTGTATAATTCAATTATGCTTTTGAAAGATAGGGTGTTAATTTTTTCACTTGTTTAGTAACCGCTTTCTTCTTTTCAAAGAATTTCAACACCTTTTTGAAGTCTTGTCTGACCCTAAACATGGGCAGCTACAAAATCTATGTTGAAGTTCAAGAAATTCTAACATTTGAAGTACTAAATAAAATCAAGCTGTCTAAATCATGTTATTCTAAAGCACTGAATGCTAATTAGTAATTACGTAATAAGTCAACAAAGAGTATTATTATTAGTGACGTGGAAAGTGTAAATGGCAAAATGGGAATTAGGTTTTGTTCCATTTATATGTCTCTCGGTTATCTACTTATCAATCTATTGCGGTGTACTATTTGCAAAGTGAATAGACATCTCTTTATTTATTTATTTAATTTTTTTTTTATCGAAAAGTGAATAGACATATTACTGTATACATTTCATGTCTTTCCCATTGAGCGTCTTACACGTGGGATTTATATCTTCATTATTTAGTAGTTTAAGATTTAATTTTTTTTTATTTTTTCATATAATTTTTTACTTTTAACTAGAGTTTTAGTTTATCTATTTATACGATTTACAAAATTAATTTTTTTATTTTAAAAATTAATAATTTTAGTTATTTTTTTAATTTTTAACTAAAAAATAATAATATGAAAATTTTTAAATAACATAACATATGATACGATGATTTAAATTGATTAACACTTATAAAATTAAAAAAATAAATATTATGAAAACTTAATTAATGATATATAAAATTAAAGTTCAATTTCATAAAATTTTTATATTTTTAATTTAATTAATGATATATAAATAATTAATGCATTTAAATATGTCAAGTTATTTAAAATATATTAAATCGTTATTTTTCAGTTTAAAAATATGATATGTCGACTTTTAAAATAGGAGGACCGATTATGTAAATCAATATAAATATAGAAATCACAACTGTTGTCTTTGAATTCGTGAATATCACTCAGCTTTGTCATAATCTTTTTTAAATAGTCAATTTATTATCTAATTAATTTCACGTCTATCAAATAAATTTTCCTGTTAAATTCGGATGTTAGATGTCAAACACAACGTATAATCTTGATGTGTTCGTCTATGTTATTTCCACATATAAATGAACCAATTTGTTAATGAAATTTGTCACCATATAAAATTCAAATAAATTATTAAAAATTTCTTATTTTATAACAAAAATCCAAATTTTCACGAAAAATCATCTTTTATTTTTTCTATCATCAATCAATCTAATCATAAACTTGAAGAACATCAAATCTCCAAATAAAAATTCAAACCTTTCACCAGAAAATAAAATATGAAAAAATTGATAAGGTAAACGATAGTAAGAAGGATTACTTATAAGAGGGGATTAGAAAAAAAAACCGTCGGGAAACAACATAAAATCGAAAAGAGTAAGCACAAACCAAAACCACTTTAGATCGTGTTTGGGACGGTTTTGATTGGATCAGAGTCACAAAATTTGAAATCATAAATCTTCTCCTTTAACCAAATCACTTTAATTTGAGTTAGATAGGGTTAATCCAAATTGAAACAAGTTTGATAAATATATTGGTTAAATTTATTTGAGTTAAACAACTGAATTGAACATGTGAACACCTTTGTAGATTGTGGTTTTCTTCTTGGTTGCAAAACTAACATGAGAAAAAAGAAAAAGAATGAGACTAAACTTTTATATTAAAATGAAGTCTTTTTGTTTATGTATTTTTTATTTAATAAAAAAGGAATAGAGCGGTCCAATAAGCGGGCTCGATTTTCCCAATTATATATTGTTTTTTGGAATTACAGTATAATTTTGTTCTAGATTAATTTTAATCTCTAATAAAAACAATTAAATGCTTAAAAATGTAACGCCTCACAAAATTAGGGGTCTAGCCAGAACATTGATAAAAAATAGTTGAAAAATCATTTTGAAAAGGTTATCCTGTTAATGATCACAAAATTTATAAAATAATTAGTTGGTTTGTACAGATTAAAAACAATTAATTTTATATTTTTAAAAATAATATTTATAAAAATTTATTTAATATTCCCCATTTAAAAATAGTAAAAGATATTTTAAACTCATTTATTACATATTAAAAAAATTATTTGACATTCAATAATTTAGATATTTGACATTTTAACATAATAGAAATTACATTTTTTAAATAAAAAAAATTCTCAAAAATGAATTTTAGAAGAAGCTACTCAAAATAGCTTATCGAAAAAAATTTGTAGAAAAAATAAAATACTTTAAATAATTTAAATGCTAAACTATTTTAGTCAACTTCTCTTTTAAAATTTTCTTTTAAAAAATATAAAATACTAAAAAATTATTTAAAAATAAATATTCCAAATGAGGTCAAAATAGAGAGCACTATAGACTATAGACAACCTGAGAATTTTCAGCTTAGAAAACGTTAAAAAAAAGGGGAAAAGAAGTGTTTGGATCCTTTATCTGAAATTGCGGGTCCTTGATTACAAGTAGATGAGGGGACCAAATGAAATGGATCTTTGATATTTGTATTCCAATGTTCAACATAATAGCACTTTATGGTTGAAGAGGCCACATACATGCAGAAAATGCAGGTTAGTGCACTTAAAGGAAACCTCCATGATGTAGATTGTTCATGATTTATTGCACATTTATTTTATATTTGGATATTTTTATTTCTTAATTTTATTTTATTTAAGTATCAATAAATGGAGGACCATGTGGTTTCATGCTGCTAGAACAACAAACAAACTTTTAGAGAAGAGTTTTAAACTACAACCTAATTTCAAGAGAGATTAATCTCTAATTAACCTATATTTAAAAGACCGAAACATGTATAAATACTTTGCAGAGTATTAATTTCTTAAAATATGTTGTTTAAACTTCATACACAATTTACAATATATTTCACATATAAAATCCTAAGATTGTGGTTAGATTTCTAATTTTTGTAATTTAATGTTTCTTTCAATATTATTTATAATTTTTATAAATAAATATTAGTATGTTAATTGTTATATTAGTATTTTTTTTTCCTTAATCGATATATACGAGTCTTGGTTTTTAAGTTTCTTTCAATTTTTTAGCTTAAATTAGTTGATATCCAACCCCTACTTCATCTCATATTCGATTCTATTTATGTTTGGAATGGAATAAGTCCTATAATAGTGTTTGCAAACATGAAAGAATGGTTTATTTTAGTTCTGAAAATAGAAGGTAGCTAGGTGAATATAATGATCCCAATTTATAAGTTTGTATTATTGTTGTGGATGTTAAACAATTGACATGTAAAAGTTTAGGGGGTTTCTTCTCTCTCTTTTTAAAGCTTTCAAAAAAAAATTAAAATTACGTTTGAATTGTTAATTTTAAATACACATTTTACAAATTCAAATTAATCAACTCAAACATATTTGAAAGTTTTTGAAAATATTACAGAAAAAACATGAAAGTTGACTCAGAAAATTATGCCCATGCAACAAAACCTTTACAAAAAGGCTAAAATTGCAAGAGTATAGGATAGCTTTAAATCAACCGACATGGTTTTAGTCAAAAAAGATGTCATACGTTATGGCATAAATGACAAAACACGGTTGATGTCTTGGAATCGTTTTTTCTTAAATTATTATTATTCCTTTAAGTGTGTTAAGTAGAAAAATTGAATATTTAATTTTAACGTAAAAGTCACATTTGGGTCAAAAATTATATATTTTAATCGACAACACTTAAATATGTTAAAAATAGTTAAATATATTAAAATCATTTTTATTTTTCTTTACCGTAATCCAAATCTCGTGTGAAAAAAAAATATAATTAAATATAAATTGATTAAAATTTGAATTTATTTACATAAAGCAAAGTTGAATAGTAAACTTGAAAGTAACATTTAAATTTCAAGTGAAAAATTATAATTTGATCTCCATGTACAACTCTAAAATCAATTGAGATATTTAAAAGTGAAATTAAACCTCCACTAAAATAATAATGTATAAGTTCGGTTTGGTATTTGTTTCTGTACTATTCTGTAAAATGATAGAATTACTAAATCACATTTTTCTAATGTGGACCTTATGAAACACTGATCTGTAAGTGGCTCATGGCAAAGATGAGGCTACTGCACAATTTGTTCTATGAATGGTATGTTGAAACCTTAGAATGTATAGATACAATGCTACTATATATAGTTCTTGAATTACAGAGAGGCTATATTATTTTTGAGTAGAATGTATTTAAGAGTAGAATGTATTTTTGGCACTGGTAATTTAAGAGTAGAATGTATTTTTGCTATGCAACATTATTCATTTAATGGGCATGCACTTAAGCATTTTTTAATGGGATTTTATTAGGATATCATTAAATTTTTGGTTTTTGAATTTTGTGAATAATATTTGGATATATATAACTTGTCATAAATCATGTTACTTGTTTGAACTTATCATGAACTGAATTAATGGTACTTGTTCCCCTTGTGGTCGGTGTAGTTGTCATGAACTGCATGTGTTACTCAATTAAAGTTCCTCTAGTCGGTATTGTTTCCTCCTGCCAATGTGAACAATAACTTATTTTTTTATTTGATTTTCATGGAAATGTTGGCTTAGAATTCGATAAATAAATAAATAAAATCTAATTAAAAATTATTCCAATTTAAATTTAAATTAAAATTCTCCTTAATAATTCGTATTTAACTGAAAAATTGAAAATCATTAACTCCTCAATTCTAATTATTTGCTTAACTACATTATCTACTCAACTAACGTGTTCCATGCTAATTTGATAAGGCTAGAATATATATCAGAATATCTTTTGCTAGTTATCTCATGAATTTAGGAATTACTATAATAAGACAAGATTCTTACATTAGTCATGAAACAACAGGGGTGTGTGGTATGATGAAAGACTAAATATGTTTTAAGAGAGTTAGAGAGAGATAATTTATGGTACTCAACTCTTTGGTGATCATGATAGCATAAAAATGTGATAACATGATTTATAAAGAAAAAAAAATTTATCAACATCGAGTCATAAAGTTTATCATATTTTATATTTGATTTGTCAATGATAAGAAAGTTGATAATATATATTATTTTATTATATACTTTAAATAACTAATAGCTTTTTCAAATAAATAAATAATATTTTTGTTTTAATCATCTAGTTTTTAAGGGAAGGGAAGAAGATTCAAATAATTGGAATTCAATCGAAAGATAAATAAATAATGGGATGTATAGATGAAAAAATTATCCTTGTGACAAAATTTAAATTAGTTTTCATATTTTTAAATTTTTTATTTTAAATGTTTTAATTTCAATTGATTTTTATTATAAATATTTTATAAAATGATAAAATTATCCTTGTGATTAAATTACACATCACTTTTAAAATTAATTATACATTTATATTAATAATTATATAATTTTTAATATCATTTGTATATAATATTAAAATTCAATTTTTTATATTTAAAATTAAGTTTTCTAAAGGTAAAATAAGGGGGAAAATCTCTATCATATTTTATTGATTTTTAATCTTGCTCTCGCTCAAAGATAGAAATTTAATTAAAAAGACAAAATATGATACAATAATAGGATTAATTTATCATTTCATGGAAACTTGTCAAACACTAAATTATAATAAAATACGATAATTTATTTTATCATCTCACAATCCTAGCCAAACGTGCCCTTATTATTTTGATAGTCTTGTGGACAAAGTGCACTAGAAGCTCAATAATGGATGGAAGATATTTGAAATATGTGGAAGGATGAAATGAATTCTATTCTTTCTGTCTACCCTTCTTACCACATGTTTGTGTCTCTTCTTCCCAATATTAGAATAAGTGATTTTCTTGATAGCTATGGTGAATAGAAACTTCCTATGGAAGAGAGAAACTAAATGATTCCCAATAACCTTCCCTAGTTAATGGTTAGGTGAGATATTTGGTTATTCAAAGCAAACATTAATGGGGAGGGCTTGAGAATAAGGAGTCCCCTATCTTTAATGATGTTCTACTTGCAAATTGCTGTGTTTTGGATAAGATGTCCTTAACAAAGATAAATGTCTTGGGGTAGAAGCTCAATCTTGGTGGTATCTCTATCCCCCCACACCACAGGAGAGAATAAATCAATATTGGCATCTTATTGTTTGCTCCAATTGGAAGGCTATGAAAGAGTAATGGCTGCCTCATTCAAATTAAGTTTTATTTTTAAAAGAAAAATGTTAGTAATTAATAATGTTAATATTAATATTATAATTTTTTAATGAAAGTAATGATTAAACTTATTCTTTATCATTTTATTTTTTAATTCCTCCATTCCCACCACTAAACTAATTTTATTTCTGTTATTCAAATTAAATTATTGGTAATGAAGTTCTATTTCCTTCACCTTTCAAATTTGGGCTTGTTAAAGATCTAATGTCTTAAGACTTATCCTCTACAAGAACAAGCCTATGAGATGGGAATTAAAAGGAGTTGTGATATATTGACTTTTTATTGTTGTCAAAATAGAATGAATTTTATAAGGAACACATGCGATATATATATATATATATATATATATGATTACACTTTTCTTCCTCTATTTTATCACACTCACAAAAATAATCTTTTAATTTTTAAATCAATTTTTTTTGTATTTTTGTTGAAATTTTCCCCCTTAAATGATGAATTTTGATGCTAGATACGATGATTTATTGTCCAAATTGAAAGTTTGAAGAAACAATATCACTTTTAAAATATTATTAATCACAATTTTTAAGATTTAAAATCTTTATTTTAAGGATAAAATTATGAATTAAATTGCAACAAATATAATAATCGAAAGACAAAAACTTTAATTTTAAAATAGACAGATTATTTTTGTGAGTGTAGTAAGATAAATGGACCGAAATTATAAATCAACTTAAAAAACATAATAAAACATCGCCCGTACAAAATAGTGTGAATTTAGAATAAAATAATAATTAATCAAACTTTATCTAGTTTCTAATTGAACATAAAAATAAATACCAAACAAAAAAATTACTTAAAAATAGTGTTGTTTTTTAACCCCTTTATTTTATTTGTTTACTATGAAATTTAAAGAGGTGTATTAAGTCGATATTTTGATAGATAATCTTTACATAAAAAAGTCTCATGAATTTTAGAAAAATCGTGTAAAATTGCAATGACTTATAAGACTTTTTGAAAAATAATATATATATTGAGATTTCGTAATTTGCATTGTATTTATTTATATTATAAAAATTTATAAAATTTAAAATGACTTTATAGTTTATAAGACTTCAAATGATTTCTTAGACTTTAGAAAAATATTTAAGAAAAATGCGAACAAAACATATATAATATTGTATTTTCAATGTTCTATTTTATTCGTTAAAATTTAAATAGAGTTAAATAAAATTTCACTAAATATTAGAATCTCATATAGATTTGGGAAACTTACATAAATTTCAAAAAATAAAGGAGATTGTGTTAGAAAAAGTGTAAAATTACAATATGAAAAATTATTTTTATAAATTAACTCTATTATTCTCCTTTAAAGAGTAAAAAAAGCTTGTTTTGATAATTTACTATTGTCTCTGCAACGCTTCATCAAAACAAAGACTAAACAAATGTGACTAATTTTTCTAAGAAGGTGGAGGATAGAAATGAGGGAAATGATAGAAATGATAGAAGGAGAGAGATGTAAAGCATAAAATAAATAGGTTTAATTGCATTTTTGTTTCCTTTATTTTAGTTGAATCGCAAAAGTAGTCTCTCATTTTGTTTCTCCCCAGTTTTGGTCCCAAAATATAATTTAGGTCCAAAACTTGAGGAAATTTCATTTTTTTTGCATTTATTTAAGTCAAATCATGTCTCAAAATCTCATTTGCAACAATTGCACATGAAATATATGGTCATAAATGTTGTAGTACGATTTTAAAAAATGAATTTCATCAAATTTTATATCAAAATTCTGTTTGAGGAACCAAGACTGAGAAGAAATAAAATAGGGAGACTACTTTCGCAATTCAGCTAAATTAGAGAGACTAAAACTGCAATTAAGTCAAATAAATAAAGAGATGGGAGGGAAGAAAATAGGAAAGGAAAGGAGATAAGTGGAGGGAGGATTGAAAAATGTAAATGTGAAAAAGAAAAAAGAAGATGGGAGAAAGATCGAAGAAATTAACACAAATAAATAAGAATTGGAAATCTTTAGAAATTTTACCGGGTAAGGTAAAAAAATTCGTCATTGAAAAGCCAATAAAAAGTTCAACAAAATTATACAAAATCTACTTTTGCGAACAACTCATTAAATTTTAATAGTTGTTAATATCATAGTTTGTTAAAAGTGGCAAATAAATTGATTAAGTATCACTAAGAGTTTACACATTCAATTTATAAAATCGTGATTATTTTAATTGAACAAGAATGTTTAAATTATATTAAAATATCAATTGAATATTGCAATTTTTTATGATAAAAAGCTCTTTTAAAATCTTGATGTAATTCATTCCACTAAGTTATTTAGAAATTCTCCAAAAATAAAACTTTGGAACGTATATGTAGTTGTTAAAATTAGATTTTATACCTTAGACTTGTACTTATTATTTATAATTTTCTCCTTCAACTTATTAAAATTCTTAAGTGAATAATAATAAAATTTCTCTTTCAATTTATTGACTTGTACATGCATTATTGAATATATTATTTTTATCGTGCTAAAATTTTTAATAATAAATATTTAAGTTATTAAATATTAAAATTATTTTTTATTTTTAATTTATAATAAATATATCTAAAATTATTTTGGATATCTTGATCATTCCCCACATTTCAGTATTTTTTTTAAAAGTAATTTTTGTTGTTGGAACTTTTCTAATCCTGGTAGTTATTTTACAAAATCCACCACCTTTTCGACTAAAGATAAAGTAACTTTGTTTTTATCTTTTCTCTGTATTAAGTCTCTTTATTTAAGATTTTAAAAAAAAGTTATAATATTTTATCTTTTTGTTATAACATTTTTTAAAAATAAATTTTTAAATAAAAAATTAATTTGAATAGTTTATCTTAAAATACCATTTTAAATATTTCATCTATTTATTATATTTTTTTGGATAATAAAATTTTAAAAAATAATTAAAATAAAAAGCTAAATTGAAAAGCTTTTCATAAAAATTGTTTTTAAAATATATGATTTTTATTATATTAAAATTTCTAATAATAAATATCTAATTTATTCAATATTAAAATTTCTTTTTTTTTTTCAATTCAAAATAAAT